>JAWPHD010004548.1:0-184745 GCA_037043455.1 Cyrtodaria siliqua | reverse complement strand
AGATCATATTGTGCTAAGGGGGCTGTCAAGACTGAAAGGGATCTGAGTGAAGATAATATAGGGATATGAGGGAATGAGCGCATAGCATATGGTGATTATGGTTTGTGGTGTAAACTAATGGGGTCTGAGCACATATTATATGATGATAAAGAGGTTATGGTGGGAATGGGAGGGGTCAGAGTTCAGATCACATGGTGAAAAGAGGATGTAGTGGGAATGAGAGGGGTCTGAGTTCAGATCACATGGCGAAGAGGTGATGCAGTGGGAATGGGAGGGGTCTGAGTTCAGATCACATGGTGTAAAAGGGATGTAGTGGGAATGAGAGGTGTCTGAGCTCAGATCACATGGTGAAAAGGGGATGTAGTGGGAATGAGAGGGGTCTGAGTTCAGATCATATGGTGATAAAGGGGAGTGGTGACGACAATGAGACGGATCATATTGTGATAAGATGGAGTGGTGTAAATGAGAAAGGTGTAAGTAGATATCATATGGTGATAAGGGGTAGTGTCAGGACTGAACGGAATCTGAGTGCAGATAATATAGGGATGAGTGAATGAAAAGGAGAACGAGCGCTTATATAGCATATGGTGATTAGGGTGTGTGATGTAAATTATTGTGGTCGGAGTGCACATTATATGGTGATAAATGGGATGTGGTGGAAATGAGAAGGGTCTGAGTTCAGATCATATGCGGAAAAAGGGATGTGGTGGGAATGAGAGCTAGGGGTCTGAGTTCAGATCATATTGTGATAAAGGGGAGTGGTGACAATGAGACGGATCTGTGTGTAGATCATATTGTGTTAAGAGGGAGTGGTGGAAAAAGGTGTAAGCAGAGAGTATATGGTGATAAGGGGTAGTGTCAGGACTAAAGGGGATCTGAGTGCAGATAATATAGGGATATGAGCGAATGAGAGCACATAGCATATTGTGATTAGGATGTGTGGTGTAAACTAATGGGGTATGAGTGCAGATTATATGGTAATAAATTGAATAAATTGGATGTGGTGGGAATGAGAGGGGTATGAGAACAGATCATAATGGTGATAAGGGGGAGTGGTGGGAGAGAGTTGGTTGTAGTGGATGACTTGTGTAGATAGAGCTAAGTAATGGGTAGACAGTGAAATAAGGTAAGATTTACTTTACAGAAGTATTTGATTTGAATTTAGCAAGTCTCTACACTGAGTTTACAGTATACTGCAAACAAAATGGATAATAGGGATATATCTGGGCTAAATCTCGATGACGTCATATAGTGTGTAAAACTCTCAAGACAGTCTCCGACATATACCTATACTTATATACCGTGTAAGCAATGAATTGTTTGTCGAAATCATTGACTGTTTAAATTAATTTTAGAACTATGATTGAGATTGAGCCCTATTATCAAACATCTTACCCAGAGTAGTTAAGATAGGTTTGTGTAGTTGAAGGCAATTTATAACTTCCGGAATCATTGTACAAAGACATTTATAACTTACAATTAGTATATACACATAAATAATTTAGTGACATTGTTACAGGTAACCACAAATATATTATATTCCATATTAAAACGATTTGAATGAGATCACATTGGTAACAAAATAACGAATAAAAAGTATCAGTATAGAGAAGTGTATACCTTTACAAATGGCGTCTACCTTCTGTGTATGGGTCACTTACAGATCATAAACATAACCAGGTATTATGTCACATGACTTTAAAGGTGGATGGTCTCGCATGCCATTGTGTTACTATGTTTATATACTGAGAGAAAAAAGTTTAGCAAGTGTTTTTAGATACAATAATACTGTATACAAGATATACTGACATTTTGGAACTTAAGAGGCTTGACCCCTACGTTCATTTATTCGTTACGTCATTAAGATGTTCGACTGTTATTGATGTGTGTTTAATAACATATTGTGTCTATGGCAGTAGTTTATTGATTTTACAACCAAAAAAGGTATTATTTCCAGGATGCAACAAAAACTTGCTAAACTTTTTTCCCTCAGTATAAATGGAAGTTGGTATTGAGACGGACCCTGAAAGGATATCAGCGTGGCCCATTCCTACCTCGGTGAAGATTCTTTTCTGGGTATTAATGCCGATTTGTTAACGATTACGCCAGGGTTGTTAAGCCGCAGAATGACATTATAATACGTCATCCCACTAACAAAGCATCACATACATCTGGACTAGCCAAATGCAAATGAGAATGGCGCGAATATCAAGAGAAAACTTTCAATACCATTATTAGATTGTTTACTTCCCCTCCTGTGTTGGCTTATGCAGATTTGTTGTACATACCGATTCTTCCATCGATGGTATTGGTGCAGTGTTGTATCAAGAGCAGGATGGAAAGCAACGAATTATTGCGTACGCCAGTCGCGGACTGCGTAAAAGTGAACGCAACTACCCAGCGCATAAGTTAGATTTGTTATGCCTCAAATGGGCCCATACAGACAAGTTCCATGACTATCTGTATGAGAACAATGTTGATGTATTGACTGACAACAATCCATTAACTTATGTCACCAAGTCAGCGATGCCAATGCCAATTCTGTAGTTCTCTTGGAGATGAATTTCATTTTTTATTTGAATGCACATTATACAACGATCTGAGATCTACATTGTTTAAAAAGTACTTTTCGAAAAACAGCAACATGTTCATAACTATAGAATTATTTCAGTCAGAAAATAAGCAACAATTACGAAACTTAGCCACATATGTATTTAAAGGATTTGAAAAAAGAAAAAGTATTATCTGTGAAAACTCCCAATAACAATTATGTTGGTGTTTTTATTTAACACGCTCCGTGCAACTTAGAGTTATAATATATCATGTATGTCAAAATTCAGAGAGAAGCTGTTAAACAACAGTATTGTAATACTTAACATTTTCGTATCTTAAAAACACTTGTTACTAAAGAATAGCGCATTTCATGTGACATTGGTAGATTAATATAACATTTATTTGATAAACATGATTCTAAGTAATATTTATATTAACACTGTCATAACGCCATTGATATATTAGAAATGTTTGTTATAAAATTGTTTAAAATTGTGCTCAAGAGTCATATATGACTTATTGCATAATATGTATGTACTTTGTAAGGTTTATTTTGGATGGCCTCGACCCAAATAGACCTATGACGAGGCTATTAAAAGTTCTTCTTCTTCTTACAGCAACTTGAAACTGAATAAATCATAACACACGGGCATTTATCTTTTTTTGGATATATGTGTTTTATGTGGATTTTCGTTTGTTCAGTTCACGCGAACATCATCTGAAGTGCATATGAAACGCGCGATTTCATTGGTTGAATTTAGTTGATCTTCTTATGAATATTGATTAGATGAAAGGTCGATTTGACGTGACCTCCAAGGCAGTGTTGTCAGATCCTAGAAGCGGAGAGTATCAAAGCGTAATTATGATTTGATTTTAATGAGATTGCGACTATGCGATACAGATTTTTTCTCACGCCCACCACAGCAAACAGAAATATTTCCTGAGGTTGTTAGCGCTATCTGTAGCGCCGCATTAGCTTCCAGGGAAGTACTCCAACTTATTGAAAGTTTGGCCATCACAGGCAGTGCAGAGTTGAGTTATTAGAAATCGGATGTTTCGTTGGATGCCCAAGGCTTCAACAGCATTGACTGGTGTAAGGAGCAAGCGTCTGATCAAGGCATCGATAGAGTTTTGCACTACTATTATTATGAACATCGGCCAACATCAGGGGAGTGGAAATCGGATTCATTCGACCGATGTACAGAGTTTCATACGTGAGTAGAAAAATCTTCAATTCTCTATCGTAACACAACGATAAACGGAGAGAATGTCCAACAACTTGTTTTACCCTCTGCATATAAATCCATTGCTTTGAAGGGACTGCATGACGATGTTGGACATCAAGGCCGTGATAGAACCTTAACTTTGACTAAGAGGAGATTTGTTTGACCGAACATTGAATCTGACATTGAGCGAAAGATTATTCAATGTGGACGCTGTATTCGACGAAAGACCCATACAGTACCTCGTGCCAAACTTGTACCCATTCAGACTTCTCGTCCAGTGAAACTGCCATTACTTATTTGCTTTGACTATTTATCACTTTGATCGTTCCAAAGGTATATGAGGATATATTGGCCATCACCGATCACTTTACTCAGTATGCCCAAGTATATCGTACCCGGAACCAGACAGCACGTAACGACAGTTAAAGTGCTATTTGAACTCTGCTTTTATCATTACGACTTTCCAGCAAGGTTACAAAGTGTTCAATGTCGTTACTTTGAAAGTAGCACGATTAAGAAACTGTGTAACATTGCTGGAATAGCCAAGTCTCGCACAATGCCTTATCATCCAATGGGAAATGGTCAGGTTGAATGCTTTAACCAGACCTTACTCAAGATGTTAGGTTCGTTGGATGACCAGTGCAGTGGAGTGATCGGATTGGGTATGAATGAACCTCTTCTCTACTTTAAATATGAATTCCCGCATGTTGGGGACACGCTTGCACTAAGCCTTCTTGAAGCCCGGCAATAATGGCGGCGGTTGTTTTGTATATCTTAATTCAATAGAGAATGTGATATATTATATTTATAACAGAATAGAATATATTTTATTGTAAGCCAAATATGGCCCATGAACATGTTTACAAATAATACTATTATTGATTTCAATATGTTTGGATGGCAGCAGTACATGAGTTAGTAGTTTTTGCACACATATATATCACAGTACATGTATATAGTTTTTTTTATAATTTAATATTTTATTCCACCAGATTTACATTTGTCTAATCCTGAGATGTGTTATCATGTTTAAGTAAATACAACTTGATTTGTACAGCACATCATAAGGCTGGGTTAGTTTCTAGGTCATTGTACGTGTCATATATTCTGTCAAATAGTATTGTATTCATGATATGTTCAAAGACTTAACCAACAAAGGTTTCCAGTGAAACAGTTTAGATATGTAGAGAGTAGTTGAAGAAATAGTTTATAGAAGAAAGGAAAGGAAGTAAGACAAACAAATAATACAGATAGAAGAAGTGAAAAGGTACGATGGAAGAAGAATGTAGAGTTTCGGTTTGTCTATTTTTGTGTCTAATAATTATATTGATCGATCAATTTATAAAGTTTCGCCATTTTTTCTCATGGGTCTCTAATTTATCGTTCGCAAGGGCTATACATTTTTCAATTTTGATTCGTCTATATAGATTAGTCTTGAAACAAATAAATTTAGGAATGTATATAGTTAACGAAACCTTAATGAACTTGTTTTACAGATTAACAATAATACAAATAAATAAATTTAGGAATGTATATAGTTAACGAAACCTTAATGAACTTGTTTTACAGATTAACAATAATTCAAAGAACGTTTTCAATAGGACGTAAGATAGTTTTAAATAATAATTCTTTAAGTTCACATAAGTGCGTATTCTGACTTAAGCAAGAACCATTCGTGATAAATTGTAAGCATGTGACTTGAGAATTCTTGAGAATTCTTGAGAGAGATCTTTGGTTTGCCATTGTATACTGTAATACTAAGTTTGCATAGCATTGATTACAAGGGTAGTGTTTTCGGTAATCTTACTAATTAAGCCGAACCTTGTACAAGCCATATATCACGGAAATCCGATGTCGATAGTAATATTTTGACCTGTGATACCCTATTGATTTTATTTATTTGCCTTTCAAAATCATTTTTAAGCATATCATATACCTTTTTTATATATTTAGTTTCATCAGATGTACATATTTTTAGCTAGTATTTTATAATTAGATATAATCTCCTAGTTTTATAATCCAATCTCCCCGTTTTTCCGTATATAAAGTTATTTTGTGTAGACACGTTCACCCCTAATAGTCGTTGTTGTGTCCTTTCTACTTGTTGGCTTTTAAGGAAACCCCGCACTTCTGAAGAATAATTTAATAATATGGGTGTAACAAGCTTGTCAAATAAATCAAGCGTGTGTTTTGGCGACAGGTTAGTAAAGTTATTAAGATCTTTGTTAAGTTTAAATATTGCCTTTAATGACTGACCAGATAACATTGAAAGACCCACCAGACGTAAAGACAATACCCAAGTACTTGGATTTATTAACAATTTCTAGCTCGTTTACCTTATAATATTTGTTTAATTATTTCGTAATCTTCCTCCTTTTTTAAACACCATTACTTTAGTTTTTTTTACATTTAACGATCAATTTCCATCTCTCACAAGATACAGCTAATATGTTTAATGCTTTTTGTAAATCATTTTCCGATTTTGCAAATAGAGTTATATCATCTGCATATAATAACAAACACATATTAATCATACCCATCTATACGCCCTCGACCCCATTTAATGTCAATTGTTCCTCTAAATCATTTTATAATAAAAATGGCTACAAGCATTCGCCTTGTCTCACGCCAAGCAAACATGAAAAATCGTCGCTGAGTGTATTCATATGCTTAACCAAATCATATGTGTATGTGTGTGTTAATATTTGAATTGAATTAGGATGGGATAACCATTACATAATTGCATTTACCCAAATATGTTAACCGACTTTGTGATACGTATTTAGATATTCGTTATTGTAAATACTTATTTCTATATCAATAGGTCACCTAATAAAGGAATGAAAGAAAACCCTACTGTAGTTATCTATACACGACCACGATGACAACAGTAAAATTATGACCTCAAATTATTTTAATATGATATCGTTTTTACTTTAAAACTGCTGGCAAATGCTTTTAAATTAAACAAAACCAAGAAATGTGTCCATGGGATACGGATGCCCCCACTGCAAACCATCTTCCGAACAGTGACCTTGACCTTTGAGTCACTGACATGATTCTTGCACATGACACACCTTCTCCTTGTGATGAACATTTGTGTGAAGTTTGACGCAATTCCCTTCAGTAGTTATAGACTTATGGCTGACATGAGAAAAATGACCTTTGATCTCCAACTGTGACCTTGACCTTTAAGGCACTGTCCTGATTCTTGCGCGCGACTCAACTTCTCAATTTGATTAACATTTGTGTGAAGTTTGACGCAACTCCCTTCAGTAGTTGCCAAGTAATGGCTGACACATGATTTTGTTTTTACGATCTTTTGACCTTTAACCTCCAACTGTGACTTGACCTTTGAGGCATGACATGATTCTTGACATACTTTTTCATTGTGATGAACATTTGTGTGAAGTTTGACGCAACTCGCTTCAGTGGTTAACAAGTAAAGGTTGAGACATGATTTTTTTTACGATTTTTGACATTTGACCTCAAACTGTGACCTTGATCTTTAAGGCTCTGACATGATTCTTGCACGCGACACACCTTCTCATTGTGATGAACGTTTGTGGGTAGTTTTACGCAACTCATTTCAGTAGTTTTGAAGTAATGGCTGAGACATGAATTTCTTTCACGGTTTTTGACTTTTGACCTCCAAGTGTGACCTTGACCTTTGAGACACGGACAAGATTCTTACGCGCGACACACCTTCGCAATATGTTGAACATTTGAGTGAAGTTTGATGCAACTACTTCAGTACTTTCTAAGTAATGGCTGAGACATGAATTTTTTGACGATTTTTTTTACCTTTGACCTCCAACTGTGACCTTGACCCTTGAGGCTATGACATGAGTCTTGCACACGACACACCTTCTCAATGCGATGAACAGTTGTGTGAAGTTAGACGCAACTCCCTTCAGTAGTTTCCAAGTAATGGCTGAGACATGATTTTGTTCATGATTGTTTTACCTTTGACCGCCAAGTGTGACCTTGACCTTTGAGATATGTCATGATTCTTGCGCGTGTCACACCTTCTCATCGTGATCAATATTTGTGTGAAGTTTGACGAAATTTCCTTCAGTAGTTTCTGAAGAATGGCCGAGACACGATTTCGGACGGACGCACGGACAGTGCGATTACTCTATGCCTCCCTGTGGGCGCATAAACATTAGCGAAGTTTTCAATGTGACTCTGTTATTTTACCTAGTTTAAAAATATGTCATTAGTGAAATATAAATTAACAAATAGTACAGAATATTCCAAATAACAATTTGATCTATTATTAATAGTCTGCAAATATGGAAAAAAAATCAGGACTGTGCATGTTTTGAAAAAATCGAGATTGCCATGTGTCTCTTTAAAGCACGTTTTATAAAGAAAAAAACATGTGTATAGTTAATAATCAATACATGTCAATTACAACTAATCCAGTTACAACAAAGTGCAATATGATATCATAATTGTCATAACGTTTTGTCACAAATGAATAGTATGTAGATCTATGGGAAATTAAAACTGATAAAATGAATATGATCTGATAATGCAGGTTAAATTTCAGCACTGACTTGAGTTTACATGTACATGATAATAAATAATATGTTTGTTTTACTACTTTTATCAAGAAGGTTATATTTCATCATGGACTGGGGTTTACGTGTAGATGATAATATACATGTTTTAACCTGCATCTAATCCTATCTCAAGCGGGCCAGTGGAAGTGAGGGGTCTATACCCCTTAAAGTTGTACATACTTCTGTAAGAAATATGACAGCAGTTATTAGTATCCTTAAGGTGAATTATCGGGAGAGCATATAGTTGCCGCCTTGTCCATCCATACGTTCGTCCGTCCCGCTTTTATTGTCCGCTCAACTCCTCCTAAAATTGTCAGCAGATTTGACCAAACTTGCAGCAATGCTGCACTATGAGGGTACTAAGTCTTGAGTCAGTATTTTCATGTTCAATGCTCTGCCACAGCGTTATGGTCCTTTGAATAATTACATACATAATATATATATTGCACTTCTAAAGACGACATAGGCTAGGGAAAATAAGATTTGACCGTAAGAAAATTAGAACAGAAATGGTTTTATCAGTATCATAATCGTCGAGGTGCACACATAAAACAAAACAAAACAGAAGTTGTCATTGTGTTTTTTTCAGGTCTAATTTCTCTTATTATACCCCGCTTCGAAAACGTGGGGTTTATATTCTTATTATAACCCTGCTTCGAAGAAGCAGTGGGGCCTATATATGAATAAATTTGGCGGTCGCGTCGCTTCGCATCCCGCCCCGTCGCGTCGCGTCGCGTCCCATTTCATTTTTTTAGAAAATACCGTTTTTCCTATAATGGTTGCATGGGTGCATTTTTTTTCCTTTTTGCTATAATGTTAAAATAATGAAAACCACAATAATAAAGTTACACTCCACTAATTATACAGACTTCGTTAGGTTACACTCCACGAATTTTAGCAAAAGAGTACACTTAGTTTTTAATTATTTGTCATGTTATTTAACAGAGAATGGTTTAATGTTTTCTTTTTCTACTGAAGTGAAAATATATAATGAAAACTTCATAAGGTTTCACACGACTAATTTTAAGACCTCATAAGGTTACACTCCACTAATTTTTAAATAAGACCACATATTTATTTAATTAATTTTACATAAGACTCCCCATATTTTTTAATTATATGTAGCTGAGAATCCACTCATTTCTAAATAATTTTGTAACGGTTTGGGTATAAATATGCTGTCTAAAGCTGCTCTGATACTGGTTATTGCCCATACCGTGTATGAAAACATGGATGAAGTTCAGTTTGACAGATTTTGGTGGACTTCTACAATACATTCAGGAGGTTAATACAATTTACTTTCTGTCTGCTTTCTGTTACACCTGCTAATCGTCTGCTTTGCATTTCGTTGGCATATGGGAACATACATAGATAATTGTTTCTTCTATTGAATGTACAATTTTAATTCCAAAAGAAAACAGATAATGGTTGCATGTTTTCGTTTCATTTTTCTCATGATGTAAAAGTTCATAACGAAAACCTCATAACGTTACACACTACTAAATTTTAAGACCTCACGAGGTTACACTCCAATAATTGAACTCTGACTTAAAATGTCTAAATACAAAACATCAAAGAGTACAAATTTATTCACTTGACTAATGACAATGTTTTGAGTCAGATTGTTTTTGTTGTATGTTTATAAAAAAAAAAAACTAGGTCAAAAAACTTCCTATACACATCAGGTAAACTTTCACACTCTTTGCCAGTAGGCTAATGGCCAGATAATACCATACTTCATATTTCAATAGCTTAGCTATGATATTATTTTTCAGTTTGTTCATAGCCAGATCGTGAGAAGTACGTAAGTTCAATAGCGTAGCTATAAAGTAGCTTGATTGTTGCATGACCTACCTCCTCGACATTATTTAACCTTACATCACCAATTAATAGAATTTATTTTAAGGCTCCATTTATCGTTAACATACTGTGGCAAAAAAAGTTTAAAACTTTAACATTAACATTTTGATTTAGTCTGAATATTTGATTTTTATTGATTAATTCTAATGCGCAGTCATTTATTCGTTATGGAACTTGTGAACTGTATGTTTTGGTAGTGTCAATGTTAAAGAGTGTGCGGTGTGCTTGGACAACACTACAGAACATTCAAATACCTTATATGAACTTTCCATCTCATAATACAATTTATTAACCCCTTCTTCTATTTGCATATGCACAATAAAATAGACACTTTGCTGAAAGTTTCGTTATATCATTCTTCAAAAAAAAAAGAAAGCTGTTGAAGAACACCTAGAAAGAATAAGAGGATTAAACAAAAGCGGTATTTGCAAATTCCAGTATATATTTCTGAGCAGAAGAAAAATAACAATACCCTTCAGCATTGAGTCATTTCTTTAGAACAAAGAGAGAAATTGTTGATGCAAAGCTTACCAGAGAAGCACGAAGAGATTGACAGAACCAGATACGTAATGAACCAAAGATTTGCAACGTACGCTTTCAGTCAGGAAATAACTGAAATTTCATGTATGCACTTTCATTGGTAATTCTATAAAAATGCCATTTCTTAAAGCAACAGTCTGCAAATGGTCTCAAATTAAAGACAAATATGTTTAAAATGTACTGGTATTTTCAGAATAGTCCTATGTTTGCTAAAATGTCAACAAATGTTATTTACAAAATCCGACTATAGCCTATGTTATGCTACTTCCTGTTGTTGTTGTAGTTTTGCTGAAATCTGAACCTAAATAGAATTCACCATTTTTCACAGCAAGAGTCTGCGACTAGTCTCAAATTAAAGAGAATTATATCCTGTGTATAGTGATATCATTATATATTTTCTGCCTTAAATATACGAAGAGAAACTGAAGAATGATATTTGGCAGTTTTACCTTGTGTCGTACGAGTTTATGGAAGATTTGAGTAAGTGCCCAATCACTACCTCATAAATCACTGATAGAACGCAGTCACAGGAAAGGTAAAGAGCCTACGGAAAATTGCAGACGTATTCGATGAATTGTTTGGTGGAAGGTTTCAAATAAAAAAACAGACGAATTGTGAAATAGACCCTATATGACACCACGCTTCCATAGCTCTTCTATAACACCTCTTTTCAATATCACCTAAATCACAACCATCTTAAATTTTCGTTTCCAATTTGTCGAATCTTTTGTCCAAATTCCATGAGTCAAACCATTTATCATATCCTCTGTATCAAACTCAAGTACCTTTCTATCAAATTACTATTCCATATCGCTTTATCACACCTAATTTGAAACCAACTTAATTTCATGCCAGTCATTTCGATCAAGGTTCAAATCAATACCGCTTACGTTTATAAAAACTGTATTTTGAGAACCTATTTTAGCCGTGGTCGCCATCTTGAAATTTCGGTCAAACTGATTTTACTTGGGAACAACTAAGCATCAAGGGCAAAATTGCTGTAATACTACAGTTTCATAAAAATCCATCAAGAAGTTTCAGAAGAATAGTCGCTAAAAACGATTAAACCACGGACAGAATGACGACGCACTAAAGCATAAACTCTTCGCTGATCAATGTACTGATCAGTAGCGCTAAACATAGAAGCAATTAAACATATTGTGAATCCTACATGTCATGTCAAAATCATATGAAGGCATAAGTATACCGGTAAGTGTAAACTTCTTTTATTATTCAAAATACCATAATTACCTCCAGTAATAGAAAAATAAAAATAATAAATACATATACCGGTAAACATTTTACTAACGTAAGCTTCTTTTATTATCATTGAAAATACTATGATTTATTAACTCCCTTTAATAGTAACAAAAGTCTCTATAAGAGCAGATATAAAGTCGAACAGAACATGTAGCATTCAAGGACCAAAGTCAGCCAAAACCACGCATCAATCATAACTATATTCAAAACGAAAATGGCTACTGGTGTTAATGTTTGACATTGAATCAAAAGGAATTTTGTTTAAGACCAACAAACTGTAAATCTAGTCATATCCATGATAAGGATCAAATTAGTACCATTTACAGGTTAAGAGGAGTATTAATCATAAACTTGTTTATGTTAAAAACAATAGTCGAGGCGGCCATCTTGGATATCGGACTGACCTGAATTTTATTTAGGACTGGCTAAGCATCGTGTGCAATATTCCTGTGATATGTTAGGGGAATCGTACAAGCAGTTTCAGGGAAGTAGTCATCACAAGTGTTTCCGGTATATATATAGAATGTGAAAAAATATGGCCACTGTTGGCAATGTTTGACGTCAAATCAAAATGAATAGTGTTTAGAAACAACTTAATCGTATGCCCAACCATTTTTGTAAAGGTTCCAAATCAATACCACATGTTTCTTGAGCAATAGTCTCCACAAAATTATATTTTTAAAATATATTTAGCTTTTGACTTCCAGGTCAATATGACTATTATTTAGGCCCAACTAGAAATCAATGACAAGAGTAACATTCCTATAAAGTTTTATGACACTCCATCAAGACATTTCTGAGGAGTAGACGAAACAGGTATTTTAAATATAACTCTATGTAAACAAAGATGGCCGCTGACGGCCATTTTCGAAGTCGAATTAAAACGAATTTTGTTAAGGACCAACTACAGGCCATGCCAATCATTTTGATAAAAGTTCTAAATAAATACCATTTATAGTTTTTGAGAAGAAGTCGCTACAAAATTGTATTCTGAGAATCTTTTTTCTGCTGCGTCGGCAATCTTGAATTTAGCGTACTTAGGGCCAACTAGACATCAAGAATACAATTCCTGTGTAGGAAGGAAGGCATGCAAGGAAGGAAGGAAGGAAGGAAGGAAGGAAGGAAGGAAGGAAGGAAGGAAGGAAGGAAGGAAGGAAGGAAGGAAGGAAGGAAGGAAGGAAGGAAGGAAGGAAGGAAGGAAGGAAGGAAGGAAGGAAAGAAGGAAGGAAGGAAGGAAGGAAGGAAGGAAGGAAGGAAGGAAGGAAGGAAGGAAGGAAGGAAGGAAGGAAGGAAGTATGCTAGTATCAATTAGATATCAAGAGCAACGTTCCTGTGAAGTTTCATGAAAATCCGTCAAATGGTTTCAGAGGAGTAGTCGCTACTAGTTTTTACTATATAACTCTATGTTAACAAAGATGGCCGCTGGCAGCCATGTTTAATGTCGAATCAAAACAATTTTAAACAAGGACCAACATCATGGCATGCTGATCATTTCACTTATAGTCTTCAAGAAGTAGTAGCTACAAACTTGTTTTTTAAAAATCTATTTTTAGCTTTGGTGGCCATTTTGGATTTCACATCAAAGTGGAATTTTTGAAAGGATCAATTAGACATCATGGGCAACATTTCTGTAAAGCTTCATGAACATCCATCAAGTAGTTTCAGAGAAATGTTTTCGCTACAAAAAAAGTTTACGGACGGAATGACAGACGGACGACGGACAACGCACCATGGCATAAGCTCTGCTGATCTCTGATCAGTAGAGCTTAAAACTTCAATGGTATCAGCCGTTTCGCCTGTGGATTTGACGTTTTCGTATATCAGTCTACTCAGTGTAGCAATGTCTCCGGGATCTTTATGTGGCCGGGATGTTTACGGAGCAGAGTCGGTATTCATAAAGCTTCTTAGCAATATCTTAAGTCAAAATGTATACATTTTTAAACACATTTTTCTATCGTTTTAAGACATCTTCTTTTTATTTTTAATAATGCAATGGATTAACAAAACCCACAGCTAAAAGATTATCTTAAAATCGACTCTCTGTAGTGTCGCTGAGAGGTTACTAATATAAGGATATTTGAAAATCTTACATGTTGACTTAAGGAATAGTTTCTACTTAAGTTACTTAATACGGGCCCAGAATAAAATCGTAAATGTAACTGAATGAAATCGTAAATATTGGAATGGAATAAGTGCAACTCTTTAAAGGTGAAATATAGCCTGAATTTTGAGTATATATTCGGAAATATACGTATATAATATACAATATTTTCAAATCTTACACTTATTGGTTGTCCCGTTTTCTCACAGTAGCCAATTCATCTCATAGCGCGCACGCTTCTAGTTTCGCCCTTTTTGAAGACAGGTAAGTGACACGTGATCCTGTGACGTCATTGGTACCAAACGATTCGCGGTGTCGCATTGAGTTGTATAGTATTGTCTATGTAGGATTACGTTTGATGGTACTTGTTAAAAATGCCGTGTGTTGTTGCTGGGTGAAAAAGTTTGCATAAAGAAGGACAAGATAATAACCTAAGTTTCTTTCGTTTCCCTAATCGAGATAATGATACATTAAGATTTACCGAAGAAAATCGCCCGACTCGTCGAGAAAGTGGGAACCTACGAAAGACGCGCGAGTTTGTAGCAAACATTTTGAGTTGACTTCGTGGAAAGTCCATCCTTTGGTTTCATTATCTTTGAATTTGGAGAACAAAAGGCCATGCAGATTAAAGTCAACAGCGGTACCAACGATATTCGACTATAAAAATGAGAAGTGCATAACCCCGCCGTCCCCAAGCAAGTTGTATTCGCCTATTCGACCGGAGTTGAGGAGGAAATTCATACATGAAGTAAGATTGAAATTTATGTTCAATTATCGTAGCACCTCATCGGGTATACGTATGATAAATTGAAGAAAGGTGTATAGTCTTAGATCTTTATATACACCGTGAATGTTTAGAATTAGAAGCATGCGCCTTTTCGTGAATCAATGAAGAGTTGACGGCGCTAATATTATGTAGCCGTCTTTTTTTAAAAGATTGCTAAGAACGTTCAGCATATAAATTTAAATGAATCCGGTGAAATAAACACTGTGTCTTTGTTTCCAAATTTTAATTTTAATAATTTTAAATTATACACCCTCTTCTGCCAATAGTATTATAGATATATATTATCAACATATATAGGGCTATGGATTTGAAAAAAAATTACAAAATATTTCATGGATATTTATAACAAGGCAGAAAATTAATAATATTACTAGCTTTTATATTAATTCAGTAATTTTTTATGGCAAAGCAACAACAATAACGCCTCTTAGCTCGTGCAATAAGTAAAACAAGTATAATAGAATAATATACTTTATATTATGGTAATTTGATATATTTGGTCTGTTTTCGATCTGTATATCAGGAGTAAGTATACATGAGTAAGTATACTTACTAACTGTCTATATCGTGCTCATAATATATTTGGCTATATTATTTAAATCATAGTATTTTTCTCTCTTTGTGCGCGACAAATATCATGTGATATATCCGTCTTGTGCAATACGCGTCTGCCCTCGGCGGTATTACACGGCTCAAGTAATTGCAATAAACAGGAAATATATCATAAAACTAGGTTTCCCTAAATGGTGCGTGCTTTTGTGATATACCGACGTATGTACCCAAGTCAGGCTGCACTTCAATAGTGCACCGCAATATTTTATTAGTCTGTATTGATATTTGGGGGCACGTGGAGACTAGAGAGCGTGTCATATTGCAAACACCGCTCCTAGAGTGTTTGGTGTTGATGGCGACTTATGGCAAATATATAATACTATAGAAATTATGGCGCCGAAATTATATGCTGTTTCATTTATTATTCTGTTTCATTTATTATTGTTTTTATTCATTTTTTTTATCAATTATGGATAATATCTAATAAATATATTTGTTCCATGTCTACTTATCGGCAAAAAAAATCTGACGCTCGTATTACCATAGATCTACATACATATATATCCATGTATTAATGTATAGGTATAGACCAGGTCCATTTATTCCGAATATACTACATTTCGCGGTTATTATATATGTACCAAGATATTGCAGTGTTGCGGGTGACTTACTGTCAGATTTCGATGAAAACAATGTTTACGTTGTTTTTTTGTTTGTTGTTGCTGTAAGTGTATAAATCCGCTATTTTGTTAGATTAGTGAATAGTGTAATGAACCACTGAGCGTAACGAATGACATGACACGATAATCTTTACAAGCTATCCATTTGCACCTGCACCGCGTACGACTTCATCATCAGTTGATGAATCCGATGTATTTTCGTCCTCAGACACGTATTCTGGCTCCAAATCGTAAGGTTGCACATGGTGTAACCGTTTTATCACGGGCATTTCCTCTGACATCGCTTAATTCTCACATTTTCACACAAGGTATACTGTTTTGCGCTCAGTCTCAATGTAAACAAAAAATAGTTTGTTCCCAATGACGTCATGACGGCAAGAGTTTTTCCCCTTAGATTTTTTTCGATTTTTTAGAATGCCTGTTCGCCTTTTCGGTTTTTATCTTTAAAAACATATTTTCACTAAACATACATCAATAGCATAGTAAACATCGTATTTATAATGATATTTAATAATTAAAAACATATCAACAACGGATTTGTTGATTTAGGACAAATTTCATCTTTAAAAGTATTTTCATGCATGAAGATCAATGAAATTTATTGAATCCATGAATATGTAACGACACAGTTTAGCGTTATATCGGTTTTATTTATAATGTATAAAAAGAAGCGAAAAATAAGCAAATCAGCTTGTCCACACTGTCACTTAATATGTTTTTTTATTTTTTATCAATTTACTTTTGAATGATTATATCAGAAAATTAAATTCTGATAAAGGCTGTTGTTAATGTGTTTAACTATCATTAAGGATTATATCAATAAGACCTTTGCCAAGTTTCACAATGAACACTATTGACGCATCCTTTGCGCAGTTATTGCTTTTGATAAAAACAGCAACACTTATTTCAGCATGATAACTCTCAGATTTCATTAATTATACAAACAATTGTTTGCATTCCTATCAGTTTATTTACGCTCGCGTTAAACCTTGCTTGTTTATTATTTGGTTTTACCAATCTTGATACATTAATAATATCAATAAAAAAAGAAAAGTTTAGAAAAGAGTTATGACCCTTGATTTTCTTAAATATACAACATGCTATATTGGGAATCTGGCGGGTCGTGGGTTCAAATCCCACTGGGGGCTAACTTTTTTTTGGACCCAAGAGGGTGAATCAAGGTCTCGGATTTTGGCTCCATCCACTGAGGCCCTCTTGGTGGTAATCGGTAAAATACATGCATATCTTGTCAAAATGTAAATGGATTTGATGCTAATTTTGTATGGTCATTCAGGGACTTGAGGCAAAACGTATTTTTTTATGTAAAACAGATTTTGTCCTCCTGCATATAGGGGCCCCATTTCAGGGGTAAAATTTGGGGAACTTGCAGTAATTTTCTATTACAGAGTTTCGTCCTTGTGACGCTAACCCCTTCTATACCCTTTGAGTTCTCAAAATCACGTGTGGTGTATTTCTTCGTTAGGATGTGTAGGGGGGTAATTGGGTCAAAAATCACACAAATATGCATATCTTGTCAAAATGTGAATGGTTATAATTCAAATGTTGTACGGTGGACTTGAGGCACAACATATATAAAACGGTTTTGACCTTCTGCATAAAGGAGCCGCTCTACAGGGGTACAACTTGGGGAACTTGCATTAATTTACTGTAACGGAGTTTCCGCCTTGTGACGCTTATCATAACGTGGTCCCGCCTTAATTCCATTAAGCGATGGGAAAGCTTATATTAGCTGGATTGTATAACGGTTATTTCGACAATAAAACATGTTGAAAACATTTTTTACTAAAAAAAAAGCGATAACCTGTTTAAAATTACGTATTAAATGTTTTAATTTTACATTATGCAACAGTTTTAAGCCGAAATCAAGGTTTTATTTCATACCCCAGCCAAACCCGTTTTCGCTTCTTGGAGTAGAGGTTGGATGGGGTATGGAAGTTAATACTCGGACAACGTAATGAGTAGGCGGCCCATCTACAATGAAAACGCTTATTTGTCGAGTTGATGGGATTGTTCAGAAGAAGTGTTTCATTGATACCATGATAATTATTGGAGTTTCACAAACAACGTAGGGCCGGATGCCATTGTTATTCAGACCATCTAAGGTCATAAAGTTTAACCAATTGCAAAAAAGGGAAAATGTAGTGTCCGCTGAATAACTTGAATAATTCTACTCCAAAGCTAACCAAACTTGGATACAATATTTATGGACAAGATATCTCGATCAAGTTCGATAACCAGTCAGATTGAACAAGTATCCCTGGAGTTATTGCCTCTTAATTGATGAAATATTTTGAAATTGACGATGTGCTTCTCATTAATTGTAGTATATTTGATTGAAAATAACCAAACTTGTAAACAATGCTTATGAACAAAATATCTTGTTGAGCTTGATAACCAACCAGTTCGCACCGGTAACCATCAATTTATCTCCCCTTTATTGGTGAATTTCTTTAAAATTGCCATTGAATACATACTGTTTGCTGATTGCTTGTTCATTATACAGGTATACTAGTATATCCAAATGTGATGGCAAACGGTGCCATTTGCTACGACGTTATCCGACAGGCGATACCCGACTACATGGGCGTAGGAACGTTTCAATTATTGGGGGGCTAAACTTTTTGAAAAAGATACTTGACAATCAAAAAAGTATGTTTCAATTATTGGTTGGGTGTGTGTGTTGGGGGGGGCCAAACTTTTCCACAAAAATGTTGACAACCAAAAAACATACAGCATTATATAGGAGCGCTAACCATTTTTTTCTTCAAATTACTGGGAGGGGCGGGGGTGCCAAAGCATACTCTGCCCCCACCCCCCACTTTGAACATGGGGGCGGGGGCGGGCCCCCTCGCCCCCCCCTATTCCTACGCCTATGGACTATTGTCGAACACTCGATCTATTACATCACTATTACCCTGGTCCATGCATTATGGGTAGAATGCTACTAGATACGATTTTGTTGTACAGGTGGTAATGGCCTGTAGATAAGATAGTAAGTAGCGGACTACTTACCTAGTGCCTAGTGGTGGTCCTCCTGATCCAGAAGTCTTGTCGCTGACTGTATTACGTCACACTTGATGCTGAATGGTCCAGAGCTGCCACGCAGTAAGGGTATGTTGCTGAGAGTCCCTGTTACAGGTGACTGTGAAACTACCGGTACAACAATATTTAGTCCTATATATTATTCCCCACTTGAAACAATGTAACATTTAATGTTTAGTTATCGCTGGTTATTGGTTTATATGACTTCTTACTGAGTTAACATTTACAAACATATGTAAGCCCTGTAATTGATGATTTATAGACTTTGCAACTGTACATGTATTATCAAATCGGTCATCATCCAATCAGTGGCGTATCACACTTATTACCATTTATCAATTGATAAAACTGATACAATATAGATACCGCCTAGCTTAATGAAAAATTACGTTTGCCACTTCACTAACATAAACATATAGCTCAACGAGATATATATGGTATTTGGAAATAATTATTTTCCAAAATGTTTATTTTTGTAACATTTTAAGTATGTATCACGAAGAATGCAATAAAACCCGAAAACGCTGGAGAGGACGTTTTGTTTCGGATTTGACAGGGTGGATCTGCAATACTATGTGTATTTGTATTGTTTCAGTCATAGTTCATTATTGTCGCTGATGATGTGGGGGAGGATAGGGGACAACAGATTTACGTAAGCGGAACATACATCCATTTGAATTCCGTTGAAAGCGGACTACACTAGAGCCCAAAGAACTGCTGTTTCTATGTCCATATCTGCTTGTGCACTTGGACTAGACTGACTGGGAGACAATTGTGGGAACATCAGGGGATATGACGAGTGTCGTGGTACGGGGATGTTCTGATTGGTCTTATTTGTGTTTTCTCCACAGTTTGTTCCAGCTGGTACTACATGGGGATGGGGTTCTGCTTGTGTGAGGACTTTCGTTATCTGTATAGGGTGTGTGACATCACTTGTAGGGTTGTTTGTATCTCCTTAATATGGCTGGTTTTTGCTGGTACAATAAGGAGATGAGGGTCTGCATGTATAGGGACTTCCGAAACATGTATAGGGGACGTAATATCGCTGTTCCAGTCGTTTACATCAAATGATGTACTGCGTTAAATTTGATCGCTTAAATATCCGATTTCGCCATGAGCTGGTGAACATGAAGTTATACATAACGACTCGTCTACAAAGAAGAAATCGATTTAAATACAGGGTCTGTAGCTTTAAGTTGACAGGGTAATTTCAATGAGATAAGCGTCCGAAAACCACCATTGTCGTACAGATAAATGCGTCTGTTTATGTTATGATTACATATCAGCCTTTAAACCGAGCATGTGATTATTGTTTATGAACAAGTTTGATCGACTGCGATATCCAAATATGAATCATTCATATTTGGATATAGAAGTCGATTATTGAATGTATTTAACGTCGATGTAATAATATTGGTGTCATATCGCTCATGTTCTCTATGCACGCTGGAATACTACGTCGTATACACATGATATCATACCCCGCCCAGGCACATTATACTGACACCGGG
The DNA here is from genome assembly GCA_037043455.1 of Cyrtodaria siliqua. Taxonomy (NCBI): domain Eukaryota; kingdom Metazoa; phylum Mollusca; class Bivalvia; order Adapedonta; family Hiatellidae; genus Cyrtodaria; species Cyrtodaria siliqua. Next base: position 164,044 of record JAWPHD010004548.1, on the reverse strand, counting down.
TCGACCAGTACCAGGACTATCCTTTATATGCTTAGCGTCAAACGAGGGAGCTAATAGTACCATTTCTATAGTATTTGGTAATAGTAGCCCGACCGGGGATTGAAACCACGACCTTCTGCATGCGAGGTAGACGGTTGTTTTATTTTTGAAAAAGTATCTCGTTAACAGAACATACTAGTATAAACACAGAACATATGGTATTTATAAACTAGATTAACAACAGTGTATTTTCAACTTTACAACTATAACCTATCAAACCTAAACCAACCACTTCACACCCACTTAATCCACGCACACACCCTTTCTTCAAGGAAAGGAACAGATTATATACCCCGTTACACAAAACTGAAGGCTGGGGTCGATTATAGGGTCATCCGTATCTAGATTGTAGACGTGTGGTTCTTTTCACGAACGAGCGTATGTGAGTGAGTAAATAAACACAATACTCCTACCATCGAGTGACAGATTTCTCTATAATCGAACCCAGCAGTTATATAATCGATTTATTACATTTTAAATCAATTTATGAAATTTTAACCGAAATAATTCGCTTTGTTGAACGTTATCAGCGGATGATAATGTTTAAATGAGAAATCCCAATCTCACCAACAGAAATTAAATAAAACTGTTTAATATATCGCAAATGCTGATAAATGATAACGATTTGTGCCATCCGGGCTCGATAATTTGGCGTTAATGATGGTATATTAAAAAAACATGTACGAATTCGTTGTGTTAAAGGTAGTGGATTGTCAATCATAGAATGTTTAGTGCAGGTTCAAACCAGTGTTATTTTTGTTTGGAAAATGTATCTTTTACTTGTTCATACTGAGATCCATTTCTTTTTCTGTCTATCATGTCTCTATGGTTTTGTTTAATATCAATATTCATTTTTTTAGAGAAATACAGGTGTACAAGCATACACGGATAAGCACAAGTCGTGGTACACTACATTCGGAACATGTCATGCCAATATAAGCATAAAAAGAGTAATAATGAACAGTCCTTATTCATGCATAACCTAACATTTAAAGCACCCTCACTTTCACTGGCATTTTCTGTACAGTCCTCGCTCTCACAGACAGTGTGTTGTTCCATCCTCGTCATTAACATCTACGATAAATCTCTCTATTGCATTTCATCATCTACAGAGGATTTCCAAATTCTTGGACATGGCTAACCAAAGATGTATCCATTAGTTGATTAGGGTAAGGTGCTTTGTTCACAACCAATACAGATTTAGGGGGCAAATTAGGAATTAGTGTTTTATTCAGACCGTTATTGAAGTTTGTCTCGTTAATCTCCTCTTTATAGTCTCCAGTGACAGAACTGGCCTTCAAGAGAAGGTAAGCACCTTTGATAAAAACTCTGGACGACCCTGCATGCACAACAATTGGTAGCAGACTTGCCTTCAGGACATTTTCTAAGAAACATCATCAGACTTGGCAACATTTAGTCATATATACTACATGTGGAATGCGCGAAAGTTTCTGGCGTATCAGGCGACTTCTTCATAGCGTAGCACGGCGACCTTGTTTACTCGAGTATAACTATCTACGACAGAACGATCTCGTTGTAGTTTTCTTCTCTTTGGCGTCAATGATATCTTTTGAAAGCGCCGACCTCTTCAACAGTTGCAAACGTTGCACTATTCATTAATTGCTTACTTATAGTTTATATTGACCCATTCATGTTCTATATGTTGCTGTTTATATTCTATTATTGACATAGTTATATTGTTTTGTTATACATAACTTACACATGTCGTTGAAACTCTATAATCTGTTTATTCATGCAATAAAGTAATACTATACTTATATTCAATGTCTTGACATGTATGTGGCAAATGTTTATATTTAGTCATATGTGTCTTAATTTTTGTGTATATTTATAATTGTCCATGTATGTACCTTCATGCTATTTATATTCAATACGCTTAGCTCAATTATTGTATAATTCCAGAATGGGTGCTTTATCATGGAATGGTTAATAATAACACGAATAATATAAATAAAAATCAAAACTGCCGTTCAGAAGTTATTATGAACAGTGCGATTACAAACAAAGCGCTCTGATCTATCTGAGCTGGATGGGCTACATTTTCTGCTTAAAGCAGTCCAGTGTGGTGCAGTCTACTATGTGCTAGGGTAAAGTATTCATGAGTGTAATGCTGTCTGGGAAAAACGATTTATGATATAGTGATGTTCTTGCAAATGGCAAAAGGAATTTGTGCGAGTGATCACGGATCTTTACCGCTGTCGGTATCAGGTAGATTGTAGGAATTTCGAAAAGAGCATGACTGATTTTGTACATCATGATGACCTTTGACATGGCACCTCGTTCTTGGAGGGTAGTCCAATGAGTTTGGCTAACATGGCACACTGCTGGTTGTTTTTGTAGCCACAAGTGACAAATCTTGCAGCACGACGCTGGACCATCTCAATTTTCCTGGTTTGTTTTTGGTGGGATCCCAGATAACACTTGAGTACTCCATCACTGGTCTCAACAACGTTTTGTAGCACAGTTCTTTGGTAGCACTTGGGCTCTGGATGGTGTTGCGCTGCAGGAAAGCTCTTGTAGAATTTGACTTCCTGGTGATCTGGTTGATATGTGTGTTCCAACTCAGATTCTTGTTCAGGTGTACTTCAAGCTACTTTGCTGAGTCTACGTCCTCTAGAGTGTGTCCGTTGATGCTGTACGGGCTCTTGATAGGATTTCTCCTGTTTGTGATGTGGAGTATCTGGCACTTCCGTGGATGAAACTCCATCTGCCAGCCATCTCCCAGCTTCTGTAGAAGCTCTAGGTCACGCTGTAGCTGGATGGCATCAAAAATTACTTGTTGATTGCGGTTGCTCATTAAGTCACCGATCCAATGGTGAATCTCGCCTGTTTTATCATAGTATTCTAGCTTGTGGAGTAGTCGGAGGTGTGGGACCTTGTCAAATGCTTTTGAAAAGTCCAGCATTATGACATCGACTTGTCCTTTGGTGTCTACATTACAGGCAAGGTCTTGGATTGTAAGGATGAGCTGACTCTCACACGAACGCCTCTTACGAAAACCATGCTGTGCATCAGTTAGAATATTATATTTCTCCAGGTGTCTCATCATGCTGCTACAGACTATATGTTTTAGTATTTTGCAGGAGATAGCCGTAAGCGATACTGGGCGGTAATTCTCTGGTCTGTTTTTATGCCCCCGAAGGGGTGCATATAGTATCGCACTGTCCGTCTGTCAGTCCGTCAGTGCCTTCGTTCGTCTGTACAATCGTGTCCGGTTAATAACTCTGACACTAAAGGATGGATTTTCAAATATCGTGGCACAATTGCTCACCACAACAAGACGACGTGTCGCGCATAAAATACAGGTCCATGGCTCCAAGGTCTATGTCACACTTAGAGGTCAAAGGTAAACAAAAACTGCTTTCGTGTCCGGTTAATAACTCTGATATTCATGGACAGATTTTCAAATAACTTGGCACAAGTGCTCATCACAGCAAGACGACGTGTTGCGCACAAAACCAGGTCCGTGGCTCCAAGGTCAAGGTCAAACTTAGAGGTCAAATGTCAAATCGTGTCCAGTCAATAACTCTGGCATTCTTGCACGGATTTTCAAATAACTTGGCAAAAGTGCTCTTCACAACAACACGACGTATCGCGCACAAAATCCAGGTCCGTGGCTTCAAGGTCAATGTCACACTTAGAGGTCAAAGGCCAAATAGTGTCCAGTCAATAACTCTGGCATTCCTGGACGGATTTTCAAATAACTTGGTAAAAGTGCTCACCACAACAACACGAAGTGTCGCGCACAAAACCCAGGTCCGTGGCTTTAAGATCAAGGTCAAACTTAAAGGTCAAATGTCAAATAGTGTCCGGTCAATAACTCTTGACGGATTTTAAAATAATTTGGCACAAGTGCTCGCCACAACAGCATGATGTGTCGCGGACAAAATCCATGTATGTGTCTCAAAGGTCAAGGTCAAACATAGGTCAAAGGTCAAATCGTGTCCGGTCAATAACTTTCGCATTCCTGAACGGATTTTCAAATAACTTGGCACAAGTACTCACCACAATAAGACGATGTGTCGAGCACAAAATCCAGGTCTTTGTCCCCAAGGTCAAGGTCACACTTAAAGGTCAAAGTTCAAATTGTGTCCGGTCAATAACTCTGCCATTCCTGGACGGATTTTCAAATAACTTGACACAAGTGCTCAGCACAAGACGTGTCGCGCGCAAAATTCAGGTCCGTGGCTCTAAGGTCAAGGTCAAACTTAGAGGTCAAAGGTAAAAGTGTTTCCGGTCAATAACTCTGGCATTCCTGGACGGATTTCAAATAACTTGGCAAAAGTGCTCACCACAACAACACGACGTGTCGCGCACAAAATCCAGGTCCGTGGCTCCAAGATCAAGGTCAAACTTAGAGGTCAAATGTCAAATTGTGTCAGGTCAATAACTCTGGCATTCCTTGACGGATTTTGAAATAACTTGGCACAAGTGCTCGCCACTACAGCATGATGTGTCGCGTACAAAATCCAGGTCCGTGGCTCCAAGGTCAAGGTTACACATAGGTCAAAGTTCAAATTGTGTCCCGTCAATTACTCTCGCATTCCTGGACGGATTTTCAAATAACTTGGCACAAGTACTCACCACAATAAGACGATGTGTCGAGCACAAAATCCAGGTCTGTGTCCCCAAGGTCAAGGTCACACTTAGAGGTCAAATTTCAAATTATGTCCGGTCAATAACTCTGGCATTCCTGGACGGATTTTCAAATAACTTGGCACAACTGTTAACCACAACAAGACAATATGTCGCGCACAAAATCCAGGTCTGTGGCCCCAAGGTCAATGTCACACTTAGAGGTCAAAGTCAAATCGTGTCCGGTCAATAACTCTGGCATTCCTGGACGGATTTTCAAATAACTTGGCACAAGTACTCACCACAATAAGACGATGTGTCGAGCATAAAATCCAGGTATGTGTCCCCAAGGTCAAGGTCACACTTAGAGGTCAAATTTAAAATTATGTCCGGTCAATAACTCTGGCATTCCTGGACGGATTTTCAAATAACTTGGCACAACTGTTAACCACAACAAGACAATATGTCGCGCACAAAATCCAGGTCTGTGGCCCCCAAGGTCAATGTCACACTTAGAGGTCAAAGTCAAATCGTGTCCGGTCAATAACTCTGGCATTCCTGGACGGATTTTCAAATAACTTGGCACAAGTACTCACCACAATAAGACGATGTGTCGAGCATAAAATCCAGGTATGTGTCCCCAAGGTCAAGGTCACACTTAGAGGTCAAATTTAAAATTATGTCCGGTCAATAACTCTGGCATTCCTGGACGGATTTTCAAATAACTTGGCACAACTGTTAACCACAACAAGACAATATGTCGCGCACAAAATCCAGGTCTGTGGCCCCAAGGTCAATGTCACACTTAGAGGTCAAAGTCAAATCGTGTCCGGTCAATAACTCTGGCATTCCTGGACGGATTTTCAAATAACTTGGCACAAGTCCTCACCACAACCATACGACGTGTCGCGGACAAAATCCAGGTCCGTGACTCCATGGTCAAGGTCACACTTGAGGTCAAAGGTCACTTCGGGGGCATTTGTCACTTACTGTGACATTTCTTGTTTCTCCTTTTTTGAAGATAGTGACTACCATCGCGTTCTTCCAATCTGTTGGTATGTCACCTTGGTTTATGGAGGCTTGAAAGCAGAGTGCTAAAAGTTTCCTAACCCTTTCTGGTATAACTTTTATTCTGTCCATGGCTGGAAAAAAATTGTTTGTTCAGGATGTCGGCTTTTGTTGCACTGTACGAGTATTATGTTATGCCGTCAGTGGACTTTAGAGGTGATACACCAGTACTGTCTGATTTCTGGCTGTTGATAAAGCTCCAAAATCGCTTAGGATTTGAAGTCGTCTCTGTGTTGATGATGTTGTTCAAGTAGTCAACAAAGCGTGATTGCCTCGCGATCTTGAAGCATGTTTTAGCTGTTGATATTTCTTGAAATCTTTCTGATTCTTGTTTTTTCTAGCTTTGGTAAAGCTGCGCGTTTTTCATCTAGAGACGCTCTTCACTTCGCGTGTAATCCAGGGCTGGCTATATCGTACTGATGTAACCTTTGAGGATACACCCTTGTCAAGAATGCCACGGAGGGTGGATATGATATCATCCCACATCTGGGGGATTTGACTTGCTGTGTTGTATTTGGCAGCAAACTCATCATGGAAAGTATTACACAAGTTTTTTATCCCTTCAATGTTGGCTCTCTTCTAGAGGTAGATCTTGTGTCTTACTGGATTGCTGCGTTTTAGGGTCACATCAGCTTCAATGAACACAATGCCGTGATCACCAAGGCCTGGCAAGGCGACGCATCTATTTACAAGTGATGGACGGTTTGTTAAGAACAAGTCAAATGTTTTTTCCTTTCTTGTAGGGAAGTTGACTATCTGTTCGCGGCATAGTTCTGAAGCATGTCTATGAATCTATTATTCAGTGAGGATGAATATTGATTCCCCTCTATGGACTGTGATTGTCAGTTGATGTCTGGGAGGTTCAGGTCTCCACCTAGCCACACGACATCATTCTTATGCTTGTCAACAATGTTCTCGACTATAGAACATAACTCTGTCAAGTAGTCATGTTGCTGCTCGGAGATCGGTAGAGGAAGCCTACGATCAGTCTTATTTCTGTCCAGAGTAAGTTTAGCAAATACAAATTCTGAATCGCCACTTGTCTTTATCTGGTCGAATATGTAATTATTACGGATAGCCAGTAGAACTCCACCATATCCATATTTTCTGTCTGTACGAAGGACTTTATAGTTTGGTGGGAAGATATCTGAGCTTTGTACACTGCTGTTAAGCCATGTTTCTGTTCCTATAATAATGTTGGGATCTGCAGAGTCAATCAAGTTACCAAGTTCTTCTTTCTTGTTCTTGATGCTTTGACAATTTATGTTCAACACCTTCATTTTTGACAACATGCTTACCTTTTCATAGAGCGTTATTATTCATAAATATAGAAATTCAGATAACTATTAATGTGTATGGAAACCATTAGAACGCTCTAATACTGTGATGATGTTTGACCTACATGTAATTCCATATACTGCATATAGTGCACAGTGAAGCGTGAATTTGCTGTACCCCTCGTGTATGGAGATAGTTAATTGCGAATTCCATTTTCTGTATATTTTTTTGAATCGATGTGAAATACATTTTGTTCTAACAAAATTCCAAAGAAGTTTTCTATAGATGTATGTGTTTTTTATAGTGAGGTTAAAGGTGATTTAGACATCACTGCTCAGATCGCCAATAATCGGGAGGCGTTTCATGAAAGTAATGTAATACTGGAAGAGCCTGACGTCATAGCTTCTCTCTCATATTCATTTTGATGCTGATGCGGCCATCTTCTTTCACACACATGAAATCAAAGAGAGCTTTTGACGTTGTGCAATTAGGCGTATACAATTTATCGTAAGTAGAATATGTTGACTTGTTTGTTATTGTGTGTCATTTTTGTGTTTGCATAGTTTACTGCGCTTGTTTGTCATTTAATGTCCATGAGTAAATATACGGGTGAAAAGACGGAAGGTAGTGTGTGCACAAACATGCCCCTTAAATTGCTAGTTGTTGTTTTCGCATTTGGTAACCGTTAGTAGCTATACTAAAATAGGGTGGGTATAAAACGCGGACTAATACGCGCGGACTAGCGGACTGCGGACTAGCGGACTGCGGACCAGTATGGTATAAAATGCGGACTGGGCCCGTATTCATAAAGCTTCTTTGCAATATCTTAACTTAAGTCAAATTTTATCAATTTTTTAAACACCCTTTTCTATCGATTTAAGACATGTTTTTGATATTGTTAATACGGTTATTGATAAATAAAACCTACAGCTAGATATGTATCTTAAAATGGATGGTGTGTAGTGTATCTGAGGGGTTAATAAGGATATTTAAAAATATTTGAAAATCTTAAATTTTGACTTAAGTAATATTTTCCACTTAAGTTGCTTTATGAATACGGGCAAATCCTTGAGAAAAATGACCCATGTTAAACAAATACTTAATTAAACTTTGTTTCTGTTTCCCCTCCATTTTTGTGTTAATTATGGAAAAATGAATACACGAATAAGGCCAAATGAGGAATTAAGATAGTTAAACCATCAGAAAAATCTGCACACGCTCTGACATCACAGAACCTCGCGAACTGAAATAGTCCCACTCCGAATTACGTCCCTGGATTAAATTGCAAAGCAAAACAAAAACACGTGAAAGATGTCGGGAGCACATGGAAAGGTCATAAATAAAAAGAAACCGGTGAGTATTTTCATAAATTACTTCATTTCTATACTTAACATCATGTTTATGTTGCTGTCTTTGAAATAAACGAATTAAACAATAACTTATGTGGGTTTATCAATAATTTATAAAAAAATACGCAAATATGCATTGTTTTCGCCTTGTACCGGTATTGCGGATACACGACAAAACAACTGATTGCTACGAAGATTTTAATTTTCACAAAACAAAGTATTGTCCGCTGCAATGCACTGTAGTTAGCGAAATAAAACTTCTATCCCATTCCAAGTCTAAAGGTCCCAGGCCTGTTTTTATGCCCCCACCACCGGAATGGTGAGGGGGCATATTATGTAATTACTAGTCTACACTATTCAACTTTTATAATCGGTCACCCAGGTGTTTTGAAAATAACACGAATACTGAAAACTGGAAATCACCGAAACACATACCAATATGTCATTAAGTTTATCAACAAGGTTTTAGTCCAATCAAGGCAGATTAAGTTTAATGAATCGCTTGCGATATTTGTTAAAGGGACAATGTCCGTAACTTTTAGCTTATAAAACACACACTAATTATGTTCGCATACATTACACACCAAACATTATTGAATATTTACTAATTAAAAGCAGGATTGTTTGACGAAATTCAATCGCGGTACAAAAAAAAGAGAAACCGCTTCGGGCGTTTGAACTCGCAGCCCAAACTAAAATTACACTCGCGGTAATAATAGTGAGCGTGAGCGTAAAGTAATCGACATAGCTCCCGACTGAGCTAACCGGGCTACACATATTACGCAATACATACTATGGTAAAAACCTAATGCGTTAATGGAAGTCACGTGATTGCAGAAAAGGTAAATATGGTGGGTCCCACTTTATTTACAAATAATAAAGTGTTGTTTTTTTCAAACTCACGAATGTATTACTACAGACTTCTTAGGGTCTATGCTCATGTTTTCATATATACATTTCACTGAATAAAAGTCAGACGGTTATTTGGTTATGCTCTTATTAATTCACTGGTTATGCTCAATATCTGCTAACTTACGGACAGTGTCCCTTTAAACGACAACAGTTAAAATTTCAAATGAAAATATGAATTATTAAAAATATATAATTCTTTGAAAAGTGACCGATTATAAAAGTTGAGTAGTGTATAGCGTTAGGCCAAAAAAATATATATGTGTGTTTCAGGTTACACTAAAAAAAATAAAAGGGTACTGGTCAAAGGCCAGTTTCCGTACAAGCCCAGTTTCCATCATTCTCATTTAAAAACCGTTTTACACTGCAAATTACGTACGCGATGTCACTGAAAAACTAAAGTAATTTCCCCAAAAATTGTGTTTATTTCCTTATATGGCGTTGGGGATGCGCACGCATACTGCCGCATAATAAACTATTAAAAAATAACACTGTTATGACGTCATATTTGTATCACTCTTCAGTGAACGAAGTTAAAATATACCGTGATTATATATTTTAACCAAAGAGAAGCAACTCGTACAACATGTATCTGTTTGATTTACACAGAGTTACCCATCGTTACAGTGTAAATTGTCGTCGTTGAGCATTTTACATTGACGATAGCAGGCGCATTGTTATAGCGATCGAGGTGACTGATGGAACAATGCAGACATACCATTTTTACAAAATTGTTGAATAGACTTGCAAACAAGTTTCTAATTCATAAAAGTTTACTGTATCTTGACCTAGTTGAATCTATCACTCTATAAATACATGACGGAAACAGGGCTTGTAAACGAAATGATTTCTCAGTTTTAGTCTATTTATAAAAAGGTCACGTGCCACTTCGATAATTTATATAAAACAAAATTCTTTGGTATCAAATTTCCAGGAAGAGGTAACCTAATAATAAAATAGAGTAAAAATTGTCAGGATACATAAATTTGTCTGAAAAATTAGTTTTAGTTTACATTAGGCTTTGTTTTATTTTTTTATTTGATTTTTTGAAATGTCAGGTTTTATCGACGGCTAACATAAATGAAGCCAAACTAGCACTTAAATCGTATTTTGGCATCATAATATTTAGGTATACAAAACTGGTTTAATGGCGCTCTGAATGTATTTAGCCCTTTTAGGAATCATTTGGTCTATTTTATTAACCTGTTTTCTCATGTTTTACATTTAAATGTAATTACAATTTACTTATTCATGTTTCTTAATTTGTATCTTTTTCATGTTTTACAATTTATTTATTTTTTGGTAAAAAATATTTCGGTCAGTAACCGGAAACACAACATATTTTTATTTTGGCCTTAGCCATGTCTGTCGTACATACGTCTGTCCATCCAGAAAAAGTTTGTGTGTCTATCTCCTCCCACACTTTTCAACCGATTGCTTCGAAACTTAGAAAAAACATTACAATAAATAACAGCATGCTTTCAGTGCAGAATATAAAGCCATCAGAGCTATGAGTTTCATAGCTAGCTGCAAGACTGCTTGTTTTGAAAGGACACACATCGCCGGTATCACACATCATCAGATACCGACGATGAGGGTATAATGTCACCTGTGGGTATCCGAGCTTGAAGTTTTTATCTAGCATTAAAATTAACATCTCCGTGTATTAATCCATTATCGTTTTTACTTTAAACTGCTTGCATATAATTAAATAAAACAAGAAATATCACTGTAAGTAATAAATGCCCCTTTGACCTCTGTATGACCTTGACCTTGGAGCCATGGACCTGGATTTTGTGCACGACACGTCGTTTGGTTGTGGTGAGCCCTTGTTCCAAATTGTTTGAAAATCCGTCCAGGCATGCACAAGTTATTGACCGGACACGATTTGACCTTTGACCGCCAAGTGTGACATTGACCTTGGGACCACAGGCTGGATTTTGTGCTCGACACATTGTCTTGTTGTGGTGAATATTTGTGACAAGTTATTTGAAAATCCGTCCATGAATGCCAGAGTTATTGACCGGACACAATTTGACTTTTGACCTCCAAGTGTGACCTTGACCTTGAAGACCTGGATTTTGCGCGCGACACATCGTCTTGTTATGGTGATCACTTGTGCCAACTTATTGAAAAATCCCTGCAGGGGTTGTGACTTTACGGTCCGTACACGAAATTGCGTACCTGTTTTTGACCTATGAACCCCAAGTGTGACCTTTACTTTTGAGGTACGGACCTTGGTTTTGCGCGCAACACATTGTCTTGTTATGGTGATCACTTGGGCCAAGTAATTTAAAAATCCCTGCAGGGGTTGTGACGTTACGGTCCGGACAATAAAATGCGTACCTGTTTTTGACCTATGAACTGCAAGTGTGACCTTGACCTTTGAGGTACGGACCTGAGTTTTGCGCGCGACACATCGTCTTGCTATGGTGATCACTTGTGCCAAATCAAAAATCCATGCAGGGGTTTTGAAGGTACAGTCTGGACACAAACTGCGGAATGACGGAATCCGGACAGACAGACAGATGGACAGACGGACAGTGCAATTACTACATCGGGGGCATAAACATCCCCTTTTTCTTCTTATTCTTCCAAAGTTTTAAATATTTTATTGGTGCAATATAATTAATAGCCAGTAATGGGTACCAGGAGTTTGACTTATCGTTGACCAATAATAATATGTTTTATTCTAAAGATTCTCAATTTAAACATAATTTTTATGATGAATTGGAACATTTTCAAAAATGCTGATTTTTATAGAAAAAGCATTATGAAGTATGTACCCCCTTGTAACACTAACCCACTACCCACCCAGAACACTAGCCTCCTCAGTTTATATGCAACATTTTAACCGGATTAACATTTCAGAATATGTTGCATGAACTTACGAGGGTCATTCAATAAGTTCTGTCACTAACGCGTTTTAACAATTATATGCTCATTGTGAGTGTTGATGTTTGATGCCAAATGAAAGAGGGTTTCAATACCATTCCATTGATGGTAAAATGAATGCTGTATCTTTTGTGTGACGAAAGTTATGGGATATTTGATACACATCACTTATACATACTGAGGCATTTTCGTCCTGAGTTTTTTCAGGTATGTTAATTGTTACCTTTTTTAAATGCCTGTTTCTCTTTAATTACTTGTCGAAGACCTTTGAAATTTCTCATACATTGCCAGTTATATCTGTGCATTACACGATTTAGAATTTAAGCATGATATATGAAAAGGTATTGTCTTAGAAATTGACATTTTAAGCTAACGTGTAAAATTAATTTAATGATAAATGGACATTAAATAGAACGGCAGTCTTCTGAAATAGCGTTTTTGGATGATCAATCTTTTCACTAAACATGGTACAAAATTCTACAATAATGTGTTGAATATGAAATTTAAACACTGAAGGACTAGGATTTGTAAAAAAATATGAAAACATATTAATACTATGAGAATAATTACGACATTTAAAAGATATTATGACATTTCCGTAAACAGAATGAAGAAAATCAGTGTTATTTCTGCTAACATTAAGGGATATGCATTCACTCATATCTGGTTTGCAGCAAGACCTTTTCGAATTCTCGACAATCATTTTCATGGATTATGGACGAATAACAACAGATGGCGTACAAGAAAATTTAAAAGCATAGAAGTATTCAAATAATTTTTACAACTTTTTGTAACAAGGACATTTTCAGAGATGCCAGTATCCAAAAGGTGTGGTAGGGGAACGTAATTCAGGGGTATAAATAACCGGAATTTTTCATTTTTGTTATGGAATTTTAGAGAGCGAACCCAGTAGTACTATAAATACACTACTTTATCTCAGTGTAATATCCAGTTCAAAGGATATATGCCTAGTGACAGAACTTTTTGAAGCACCCTCGTAAATGTTTTAATTTGTTCGTTTTTCTATCCATTGATAGCTAAGAGCAAAGGGAAACAAAGTGCGAAGAAAGAGGAGACAAGAAGTAAAGATACTGAAGGGAGACAAGTCCGTGATCGTGGAGAACATAGAACTCCTCAGTAAGGGCCAGTTAAAGAAACTCGCGTGAGTAGTCAACCTTTAAAATAATCTGTTTACAGCCGTTATTCCGTCATATTCCCAATGCTGAAACATTTTTCCCCTCCAATTTTGAGACAAAAATTCTCAATTGAAAGAAGAAAAAATATCCATTCCACTGAAGTATTGATGCGATTTTGTTTTACATGCCACTGTTGACCTTGGTGTACAGTAAGCAGTGTTCAAGAAACTAACTTGCCATATAACGGCAAATTTACACTACAAAAGCATTTATGAAAACTCTCTTCAGGTGTTCAGGTCATATAATAATCTATCTGTGCCGATTAAAAGTATGTTTATTCACGGATTCTTAAAATATGCCTGATAGAATATGCGCAAAAATGAATTATGAGTTGATAACTTAATTTGATGCTGCAGTTTTTGGGGTTTGGTCTGGCTGGTTAAGTTTTTTTATATTGTGTCTATAGAGTTTGGAATCTCAAAAAAAAGAAGGTATACTTATATACTATCAACAGTAGGTATAGAAATGGTGGACATCTGTTGTAAAATATGCAGGATATAGAGGATCTTACATGAGTAACTGTGGATTATTGATTTTAATGAACAAGTTTGATAAAATGATAGGATACGAGGCTGTTGCCGAGTATCCTATGTTTTTATTCAACGAGTTTATTAAAGTCAATAATACACAGTCACGAATGTAAGGTTCTGTTTATCACATAACACACCTACGACATGATAGTTTTGCTTTAATGTTGTCAATTTGCCTTATAAAGGTGGCAATTTGTAAGACAAATCATGACGTTGTGTTGTTTACATGATGTCGCTACCTAACGCGGCTGTAAATGCGTTCGCGCTACAAATAATGCGACACCTTTAACCAAATTTACTAACATTCATCTTATGAAGTAAGATTTCAAATAATGATAAATAATTAAGGCTTCTGAACATACCGTATGATATACCATGCAAACAGTGTTTTACTGTATACAAACACAGTGATTCGGTCCTCATTTGCATCTGTGAGAAATAAGTCATGGCTTTATTGCACTCCCAGAAGCAATGTTATGTGATAAAGGGACTTTTAAAGATACAATTATGAAACAAATGTTACTATATTTTTCCCAATTTAATTAACGTTGCGAAAAAATTGCGCTAAAATTCCTAATTGTGACAGTATGGGTAATGTTCAGAAAAAAAAAGTTATATATATCATGGATTGTGGAGGGGAGAATAAAGTGTCAACCATTTTCGTTCTGACATTCATCACAACTTGGATAGGGTTTTTAGTTATGTTTATTTTCTTGGTTACACTTACTAACAATCAAGTAGGAATTAATTAAACCCATTCATATTTTGTCATTTCCATAGTTACACATACGGTAGGTTAGCTTGGTTGAAAAAAGCATGTGAAACATAGCAGTAACCACCTAACTATTTGTTACCATTGAAAGCCTACGTACCGGTTACTTGTGAACAGCTTCGAATCCCACTGGGAGCTCGACTTGTCAAGTAAGAGAGTGTTGTTTCTTACGACTGGCGAGAAGTATACAGTACTGGTTCTACCCAGGAAAAAAATATCGACCGTCGTATATGGATAATATGTGCTAAAAATGTAAAACACCATTCAAACAAACAAAGAGTCTCTCTCTGGATGAATTCTGTACATGTTGTCAGAAGTAGGTCACCATAACTAACATTGACCTGTTTTTAGTGTAATTCAGGGTATTCGATTTACGATACAAAAATCCTGTGGATTTTTTTATCTGAAGAATCTATTTATTATAAATGGGGTGGCCTTGTTTATTTAATTTACTATTTAATTGTTGCCTGAAAGGTCAGTAATTTGTGAAATCGCGTAACAAGGCAGTCTGTTGTTTATTTCAGGAAAAACCCTACAAACTCGATCAGAGCCTCCGGAAAAAAGCGACTGAAAGTGCTCCAACGTATTAAACACAGTCAGAAAGAGAAAAATAAGATGGAAGATAGGGAATTTATAGAGCATTGTAAAGTTTATCGTGAAGAATTGATTAAATGTCAAGTTTTAATTTGAATATTTAAATATCTGTTGGGGATTTGAGAATGGAATATATATCTAATTTTGTAGGCTCAAAATATATTGACATAAAGCGTTGCCTTGTCCATTCATCACATTTTCGTATGTACGTATGTCACTCTTTTTTGTCCATACTACTCCACCTGAACTTCTTAACACATTTAAGCAATACTTGGTAGAAAATATCCGTATAAAGTCTAGCTGTGAATTTCATCGCGCTGTTGTCAGTCAGAGCTCTAACCTTAAACAGTTACACGTTTTATAACTGCTGGAAGTTATTAAAACTTCATTTGGTTTAGAGTAGCAGATACTTTTGCCTAATAACCATTTGTAACCTAAATCAGTTACCACGATCATTTGCTAATAAATCGAAATAGTTGCCAAATGTGCAGTGTTTATTTATGTCTGGGTACTTATTATTAAGGATAAATACATCTTCATCAAGATCCAATTAGCAGTTGTTCACTAATTATCATGTTGGAGCCTACAAAATGATTTTTAACAGTAGGTAACTTGAGAGGCCTTGTTCATTGGATTTTCATCGATGCTCATAGAATTGTATTGCATGGTTGTAAAGTTGAATAATCGCCCTACCTGGAGAAAATTATATATATATAGGGAACATTCCTGTACGGAAGATAGAATGCATCTAAACTTGAATGATTTTGTAGTAGTAAGTGATTCTCGTTGCTTTCCCAATCTTAGTTTTTTTATACACTCACAGGTTATGAAAAACGTAACTGATTAAGGTTAGAGCTCTGACTGGTTGTGGTCCATTGACTTTTGGTGGAGTTACGCCTTATTTAAACTTCCATTTTCACATACCAGGTCAAAGGTCACCCTAATGGTCTATATGACCTAGCACGTGATGTTCCAAGCTGGATACACAGTCACTTTATTAACATTACTTATTTATAATTTCTATCTCCTCACAGTTGCAGTAGATGAAGCAGGTTCAAGCTCCCTTAAAAAGCAGACGGAGACCAAGTCAAAACTAACGACGGACAAAATGGGCACAGATATAGTAGTGGACAATGTTGACGCTCTCCTGGACGACAACTGTGATGAAGAGATGATCAAGTGACGTGTGGCGAGAGAGAGTTTATAGGCTATATGACCAGTGTAGATCTAGACCACCAGACCCTACTAAACATGTGGCTGCGATATTATTTATCACCTGACAGAGTTTAATATAATATACATCAACTGTGCACCCTTACAGACAAGACTGAACTTATTCATTTTCAAGAAAATAATCGTGGGAAGATTTAACCTTGACACATGTATCGCTTAAAAGGTACCTATTAGCGTGATTACACTTGGATTTTAATAGCTATATGTATATTCATTATGCCTTCAAACTGTTCAGCAGCTGCTAAGTGACGTGTACCTCTGGTCAAAAAGAATCGTTATTTAACAACTGATTTGCATTTTTCGGCGTTCAAGCGGTTTTAAACATCGGTAGTAAATGCCAAATCCCATGAAGCATGTTATCATCAGTTGTGGTATGGCGTTAATGTTAAATCACAGTGATGTTCGAATATTATACTTCTAACGTAGATGCATCGGAGCATGACTTTGCAATGTTGAACTTTCTATTACTATGCATGAACTAAATAACAGTCTTCAATTTCAAGGACTTTTTCTTGATTGTTACACAGATTATCAACCTGTTATTGATTTAAAAAGAACATTTTAATAATAAAAAAAGATAATTTTAAAGCCACAAGATGTTTATTTTTCACCCTAATGTAAATAATTCAGACTTTGACCAGTATTACTGTATAATATTACTGTCAAATTTACATTAAATAACCCGATGTCACTATGCGTTAACTGAAACAACTTATTTAGATGATTCAGACTTTGACCAATATTACTGTATAATATTACTGTCAAATTTACATTAAATAACACGATGTCACTAGGCGTTAACTGAAACAACTAATTTAGATGATTCAGACTTTGACCAGTATTACTGTATAATATTACTGTCAAATTTACATTAAACAACACGATGTCACTAGGCGTTAATTGAAACAACTAATTTGAACAATCTCCAGTAAAAAGTTACGCAAATGTTTTAATCTTTGTTTACATACACAATACCTGTGCTATAAATATTAAACGTTTTGGTCCTGCTGGCTTCCAGTTTAATTCTTCGCTCAGCATTGATGTCAGACTATTTGGTTTTTACTGGTTCCTTACAGGCTGTAAATTCTGCCGTGTGCATTTTACCAAGATAAGACATAGAAAGCCAGCTTGAATTAAAGTGAACAATAAGACTAACACAAGTCAACAGTCTTCAAATGTGTTTGCATTGTTGGCTGGATACAGAAAACACTAACAACTACAAAACGGTTTTGTTTTATGGTTTATTTTGTTCATTTAGAATGAAATGAGTTGTACATAAATATTATGTAAAAAAAGAGGGAGTCAATAATAATACATAACTGTCAGATGAAAAATCGGTTGCAATGTTTTACCGGTAATATGTTGGCTTCGTACAAAATCTGTATTGGGAGAGCCTCATCATCAGATAAAAAAATAACACATGCTCGTGCAATTGTATGTCTAACAGTGATTAACAGTTACCTATAGTATACATAATCTCCCCCCTAAATACAGTAGGCTCGTAATAGGTCCTTGAAACTAACCCGCCAAATACACTGTAAAATTACAAAAGAAAAAGTTTTTCAAAACTTTATCCAGGTGTTCATGTCATATAATAATGTATGTGTCAATTAAAAGCAAAGGTTTATTCACCTGTTCTTAAAAATACCTGTGATGAATAAGTGAATAAGCGCAAAATGATGCTTAAGTTTTGGGGATGGTCTGGCTGGTTAAAGCCGTTTATAATAGAGTTTGGATTTTCAAATTATGTTAGTTTTATATACCTCATCGTCAGTAGGTTTAGAAATGGTTTACATATGTTGTGAAATGTGGCTGTTGTTGGCAGGATAGCTAGTTTAAACGTGCCCAATATTCCCTGAAGTGTGCTAAATAAGTTTAAACAATCCTGTACATATTTAATATGTCTGGGTGAGGTAGTATTTTAGTGCCTTCAGAATATGAGACACTTGAAGTTTTCTAAAGGCACCCTAAAATATCAACTAACCTATATAGGTAGCATGCAAAGCAAACGCCTGATTGTGTTTCTCGTGCGAGCACGTGCATGTTTGTTTACAAAGCAAGACAAATCTTCGTAAATAAAATGTAGGATATAAAGCTTGTTAATTGGCTACAATTAAAACAAACTGAAAATTGTTCTTTAATAATGATAAACACATGTCTGAACATAATAAGATGTTACCATTTTTGTTGTTGTTTCTTAATTTTTATGAACTTTCAGGCATTGCTATGAAAAAGAGTTCTTCATTAAAGCATTAAAGTTACCCGTTACCAAAAGGCCGAAATGCACATTTTAACTCATGTATTGTGTTTATAACATACATTTCATTATTGTTTATCAAATAAATAGATTTATCAATACAAACACTTCACAAATCATATTAACCTCGTCCTGATACCGGCAGTTTGTTGGGTTACAGACGTTTTACAGATTTACAGAATATATGTGAAATGCATTATATGGCTGTTTATGGCCTTAAACCATTCCGGAGTTATTGCACTTGAAAGTCGTGTCTGTTTTTCAGGTAACACCAGGAGTCTAAATTTGAGTTTTTTATTATCATATTATCTCAGGAATAAAAATACAAGTCAATCATAAAAAATAGAAAAGTATGTAAGCCCTTGTCTTTTTAGATGGAAAAAATATATCTAAAAAAATATATCAAAAACATTGATTACGTCCACATTCTATGAGGTAACTAACAGAAGGTTGTTGGTGAGCCGTGAACCAGTCTACTAATATTTACACGGTAAATAACTATTAAACAGAAGTTTGGTGGTGGTGATTCATGAACCAGTCCGCTTAGCTTTACCTACTATAAGGGAGTAAAGTATACAGGGAGGAGACACGGGTTCATAAACGCGCTAGTTTTTTATTTATGTTGTCGCGCTAGTATGCCGCCATTTACTATTTCATCGATACAGGTAAATCGATCAAAAGCAAGTTACATTTGAAAAGTTAAAATTTCAGCCAACATGTCAAAATAGGCAGTTTTTACCGCCTCTTTTTTACAGCTTTCTGTTATAATCAACATCACGAAATTACCTTCTTGACAAAGAAGAAATACAACTACTATTAACTTTTTGTTATTATAAATGCCTAATATAACCCGTACTTCGAATCTCGTTTGCAATAGCTCTGCGCCACTTTTATCTGAAAATTTTCAAATTTCAGCCGAGATCTCATCAACTCTTTTTAGGCTTTATCTTCCACCCCGAAATGACCTTCTTGACACAGAAAATGTCTACTATTCACTTTTTGTTATTAATAATGCCTAATATAACCCTTAGTCTTGTATCTCGTTTGCAATAGCTATACACTTTCATCATTTTTTATTTGGCGGCGAGTGGCGCCATCTTTGTTACAGGGAACCGTCTGGTAAAATGTGCTTTTATACATGCAAACAAATACACGCTCTGTATCAGAGGACACAGTGTGAATAAATAATACTCATGTTTACATTTCGCACCTTTAATGAGTTTGTAAGTGTAATAATTTCTAAGAATTTGCTGTTTTTCAAACAATGGGAAGTAGTCATTTTCACGCAGTAGACGCGCGACAACATAAAACGGTCCGTGTCTCCTCCCTGTATACTTTACTTCCTGCTACTACCAGGTAAATAACTAACAGAAAGTTGTTGGTGGTGAAGCACAAACCAGTCTGCTCATCTTGACACCCAACTACCATGAGGTAAAGAACTAACAGAAGATTGGTGGTGGTTTAACAGGAACCATTCTGTTCCTCTTTACACCCACTTACCACCAAGTAAATAACTAACAGAAGGTTGGTGGTGGTGAGTCATGAACCGGTCTGCTCATCTCTACATCCAATTACCACCAAGTAAATGATCAGACGATTGGTGGTGGTGAGTCATGAACCAGTCTGCTCATCTCTACATCCACTTGCCACCAAGTAAATGACAGACGATTGGTGGTGGTGAGTCAGGAACCAGTCTGCTCATCTCTACATCCACTTACCACCAAGTAAATGACGAGACGATTGGTGGCGGTGAGTCATGAACCAGTCTGCTCATCTCTATATCCACTTACCACCAAGTAAATGACAGACGATTGGTGGTGGTGAGTCATGAACCAGTCTGCTTAGCTTTGCACCCACCTACCAGTAGATAAACAAGGTTGGTGGTCATGAACCAGTCTGTTCATTTTCACACCCACCTTGTTCTTCCACCAGGTAAATAACTAACATACTATTGGTGGTGGTTAGTCATGTACCAGTCTGCTAAATTGTAAAACCCACCAGGTAAAATAACTAACAGAAGGTGGTGAGTCATGAACCAGTCTTCTTAGCTTTGCACCCACTTACCACTAGATAAATAACTAACCGGTTGTGGTGGTGAGCCATGTACCAGTCTGTTCATCTTTACACCCACCTACCACCATGTAATTTTGTCATTCATTATCATAATAATATGCTAAGTCGTTTTAAAATTAATTCTCCGTCGGTATGATTACATTTAAATAATTTATTACTGACTAAAATCGGCTAGATGCTAATATAGCATGATCAACTCACTTTTAATAGACAATTGTAATGAATCGTCGAAGGACAGATACACTGGCCTATGAAATGACTGCTAAAATGCTAAACCAGTCTGCTCATCCCACCAGGTAAATAACTAACAGAAGGTTGCAGATGGTTAATCAGGAACCTGTCTACTTTTCTTTACAGACACCTACCACCATGTAAATAACTAAACAGAAGGTTGCAGATGATGAGCCATGAGACAGAGATTAATAACTGTCCCATCTATCATCATGGTACTTATCCTGGCACCTGATGGATATAACTGACCTGAGTGTTACAAAATAACGTTGGCTAACAGTCATGAGAGCTGCTTGCCACACCATGTCGGGGAAAAAGGATGCCATCTAAAGGTCGTTCAGTTGCCTACTGTTGTGGTATAACATTTAGAAAGTCTCGAGATTTACCTATGAAGCTCAGCACCTTAAAGTACCGTTGTATCAATCACAGTGAACAAACTGTCTGCTATTCTCTAGGAACTGAAACCAGACGAGGTAACTTCCCTGTTTTTGTTTGTTTACTTTATGTTAAAGAGTGGTGCAGAGCACAGAAACATACAGAAATATTTCCAGATTCTGTGAAGACTAAAACGGACAAATATACATCACAAGTTAACACAAACTGAGCACAAGATATTGGCACAACATAAATAACGGCTGAAGTCAGCATTGTCTTTTTTCCTAATTTCTATTAAAAATATTTTTATATACTCTGAACGATGTTATCTTGACTTTTTCTTGGCTTCATGGTTTAGTTGCGCTTCCGGATTTTTCTCTTTATTTTCCTTCGCTTCATGGTTTTGGTGCATTTTTGACTTTTTCTCTTTATTTCTCTTGGCTTCGTGATTTTGTTGCATTTCAGAGTTTTCTCCGCGTGATATATACGGGAAACTTGAACCAGTAGGGGCGCTGTCTCAGGATCGTTGAGCCATTGACTGGCCGTGTGTGGGTACTCCAACATCTGGATAAAGGCTGAATGAAAAAGAATTGAATTGAATGTTGTTTAGCGGCTCATCAACACTGTATAGGTTATTTAGAGCTGCCCCAGATAGAGGGGAAGGATACATAGGAATCCGGGAACCTGTCCTACTCTTATTATCGAATAGATTCCTATTGTTCTTTAACCTGCTCGAAGGATAGACCGATACACAGAACCGCCCGGTTTATGTCCCCATCTGATGGACGAGGCTAAGGGAAAGTGTCTCCGGTTACAAATCCGATGCGCTACCGACTGTGCCACGCCAGCCCTCGAATGAAAAACAAAAACAATTGGGAGTTCTAAATAACACTATTCGTAACGAAGGTACAGATCCTGGATTTCAGATAGGTTTAGAGAGGGTGTGAATGGCGGGCTACGGGGTTCTGGGACAAACATTTTGGTTTCTTATATGGCATTTGGTGAATTCTAGCGAATTTTCAGAAAATTATAGTCCATAAACCCAATGACGAATAACACTGGAACCAGTGCATGTCCCCTCAAATAAATGTCAAGCTGAGATTAACAATGCTTGTCAGGTTTTAGCCTAATAGGGGTCAGCCCTCCCTGGATCCGCCCTTGATGACATTATATGTGGATTGGGTTTCCCCAAATCCTTTACACTGGTGAACTTGAAGCCAAGATTACTGCATAGTAAAGATGTTGTTTGTACCTTCAGAAAGTGAAGTAATTATTAATTATTAATCTCCTACCGGTCCAGACCGGAGAGGGTTTGCCCCCCCCCCCCCCACACCCCTCCCCCCCGTACTTCCGTCCGTCTGTCATCTTTTTGTCCGGACTGTAACTTTGTCATGCACAAATGTTCAACATAATGAGACGGCGCGAAGCACGCAAGACCAAGGTCCGTAGGTCAAAGGTCAAGGTCATAGTTGGAGGTTAACGGTCAGAAATATGTCTGTCCAGGCTGTAATTTTGTGATGCATCGTGGGGTTTTGAAATAACTTGGCCCAAACGTTCACCATAATGAGATGGCTTGTCTCGCGCAACATCCATGTCCGTAGCTCAAAGGTCAAGGTCACATTTGGAGGTTAAAGGTCAGAAATAGGCTTGTCCGGGCTGTAACTGTCATGCATCGTGGGATTTTATAATAACTCGGCACAAATGTTCACCATATTGAGACGGCGTGTCGCGCGCAAGACCCAGGTCCGTAGCTCAAAGGTCAAGGTCACGATACCTTCAGAACACAGGAACACATATTTTAAAGCTAAACATGGTAAGGTATTCAACATTCCTTGCATGATCATTCACATGGCTATATTCAACCTTTAATATGGGTACATTCAAAGATAACTGTTTCTTCAATAACTCAGAATTAACAAATTGGCTAATAACAACTTTCTTTGAAATTTTTGCAATTATTGTGTTGACAAAACACGGTAACCTTTGACAGCAGTTTGACATTTGTGCAATTGTTGTGTTGACAAAACAGTAACCTTTGACAGCAGTGCAGCTTCTGAATTGTTAATTTTGCACAAGACCCGGTAGGGGACTATGGCTGTCCCTCGGTTTATTCTAGTGATATATTTCTGTTTTAGGGTTCTTAAACTTGACCCATTTATACATGTTATATAAGTTACATTAGTGCTTATTAATGAACTACTACATACATGTACATTGTATTATACCTTTACATATAAAATAGAAATTACCCCGCAAGTGGTACTTGATGAGTTGCAATCTAATGGGGCCTCGGTAATATCCTAAAACTGATTTTGTTCTGGTGTTCACTTGTGATGTCAAATGATTTGATTGCCAAATAAACCACTCGAGGTCACAGTATTTGAACTTCAACATAAACTGAAGGTTTATTCAAAAGGGTACATTATAATTGTAACACACTGGTTACAGAATCAGTTACCTAGGAGACATCGGGGATTATTCAGGCCCAGTTGCACAGTGGGATGGGCCATGATGGCTTTGAACAAGAGACTGTCAAACTCAATCCCCTCGTCATGTTCCTCGGGGGCTGGCTTCTTATTGTTAATCAGCAGTTCACACTGAAATAGATCAATATTAGAGTAGTTTAACACAGTATTCACATATTATTCGGTTTATTTAGAGCTTCTGGAAAAAAAGAATCGCCATAATTGTGCTGTAGAATTATTTCCTTCAGTTCTTTTACATGTGCTGGGGAAAGTCTCTGGTACCGTATATTAAACTGACACCACATTCTGGCAGACGAAACAGTGGTATGTAAGTAACATGCTCGTCACATGGGCAATGTGTCTCTACCTCTTTACTGAAAACATCCCATGGTACAACTGTTTAATAATTTCTCTAATGAGGAATATCAGTGATTAGTCTCCCTTGATAACTCTCCAAACAATCATGTCCAACCAATCACTTTTGCCCACTTCTACACCAATGGTTAATGCCACTTACCGGCTCCTTAAATGATCAGAACATCAAAAGCATCATCATGTATTTTAATATGTTTAGGAATATTGCTTAAAATAACAGACTAGACAGCATTAGCATTGCTGGCTTTAAATATGTTTTTTTTTTTTAGATGACACATACGAGGGTCATTCAATAAGTTCTGTCACTAACGCGTTTTAACAGTTATGTGCTCGTTGTGAATGTTGATGTTTGGTACCAAATGAAGGAGAGTTTCAATACCATTCCATTGATGGTAAAATGAATGTTGTATCGTTTGTGTGATGAAAGTTATAGACCATTTAATATACATCACTTTTACATACTGAAGCATTTTCGCCCTGAGTTTTTTTCAGGTATGTTAACTGTTACTTTTTTAAATGCCTGTTTCTCTTTAAGTCCTTGTCGAAGACCTTTGAAATTTACCAGTTATATATGTGCATTACAAGATTTAGAATTTAAGCATGGTAGATGAAAAAGCAATGTCTTAGAAATTAACATTTCAAGCTAACATGTAAAATTAATTTAATGATAAATGGACATTACATGGAAGGGCAGTCTTCTGAAATAGCGTTTTTGGATGATCAATATTTTCATTAAACATTGTGCAAAATTCTACAATAATGTGTTTAATATGACATTTAAACACTGAAGGACTAGGATTTGTAAAAACATATGAAAACATATTAATACTATGAGAATAATTACGACATTTAAAAGATATTATAACATTTCCGTAAACAAAATGAAGAAAATCAGTGTTATTTCCGCTAAAATTAAGGGATATGCATTCACTCATATCTGGTTTACAGCAAGACCTTTCCGAATATTCGACAATCATTTTCATGGATTATAGGCGAATAACAACAGATGGCGTACAAGAAAATTTAAAAGCATAGAATTATTCAAATAATTTGTACAATGTTTTGTAACAAGGACACTTTCAGAGATGCCAGTATCCAAAAGGTGTGGTAGGGGGAGGTAATTCAGGGGTATAAATAACCGGACATTTTTCATTTTTGTTGTGGAATTTAAGAGTGCGAACTCAGTAGTACTATAAATACACTACTTTATCTCAGTGTAATATCCAGTTCAAAGGATATATGCCTAGTGACAGAACTTTTTGAAGCACCCTCGTAAAAGTAGACGATGGACCCGTGGTGTTCAACTGTTCTATAATTAAGATACTCACTGCAGCATCTCCGTCATTCCTGGAGGCACGGAGCGCTTCTACTACGTCCGCCTCTTCAAACCCCATCTCCATCAAGTGTTGTAACGCCTGTAACACACAGACATAAGTTTATTAAAGATAATGATTATGAAATAAAAAACTTAATACATTAGGACAGTTACAGTAATTGGAACTCAATTCCTGATGCTATGAGGTCTCTGGAAACGTCCTATTAACATATTAACCCTTAACCCGCTAAGCACGACTATAATAGCCTTTGCGTCCATTGTAAACCCTGATCAGCCTGCGAGTAACTCGCAGACTGATCAGGGTTTACAATGTCCAGCTGCTGATCAGTCATTTCCCCCAAACACCCCTTTGTCACATAAATGGAATGGTCATAATTTAAAGAAAGAACAGTCCATTATATATATGAAGCGGGTTAAGGGTTACGTTATATTGGGAAAGCAACATCAGAGGGAGATGAGGTGAAGGATGAGGCTTCATATCAGACAAACATCAAGGGAGTGAACCCATGCAGGGCAAGTACGACATGCCTAGGCCAAGAAGAAAACCCACATGGGGCAGAAGTATTTAGCTCAAAGTCTAATCCATTGGGCTACTGAGGCTGCTCTCTGGAGGAATTGAATTGCTATTGAAAAGCTCATCAATATTATCTGAGGTTATTTGAAGCAGTCCCAAAGTGACAGAAAGGCTACATAGAAAAAGTGCAACCATGTCCTACTGTTATCAGATTCCTATGTTTTTTTAATGTGCTTGGAGGAGGACTCCAATACACCGGACTGACGAGATCTGACAGACGAGGTTTACAAAGACAATGGCACCAGATTCAAAGTCCACTGCTACCACTGAGCTATGCCTGCTCTCGGCCGCAGAAAAAAATCCGGAGGAAATACACATGTCTGAACAGCCGATTACAGTTATCTCACGCTACCTGCTATTTGGATAAATGTAAATCGTTAATGGCCACTGATCATGGCGAATATTTATTTTTTCTTAAATATGCCTTTAGTTTCTTACAACAGATTTTATCCTATCGACACAAAACCTAAATAGGGTTATCCTCTCAAGCATTTCACTTTTGAAGTTTCATGAGATTTGCTTCAGTTGGAGAGGATTTACAGTGCGGAAAAGGATGTTCATGATTTGGACATGGTGACCTTGACCTGTGATCTCAAAATCAATATGGTTCATCCTCTCAGTCCACCGATGACGTTTCGTCAGATCCGCTTCAAGGGAGAGGAGTTATAGAGTGGACAATGTTTTGTCTCCAGAAGGACAAGCCGAAACCAGTATATCCCTCCTAAATCTTGTTTGTAGGAGTATAAATCTGTTGAACTGAATTATTACCGGTATTTCACTCTGTTCATCATGACTCAAGACTTACAGTATTCTATACCTGTTGTAAGCTATTCGCTGCTAAAGTACTTCTTGATTGACTGCTTGGGTAGAACCAGTACTAAGCAATGCAGATAAAGTGTCTTGCTCAGGACACAACGCATATGGTTATGGCAGGGATCGAACCCACGACGTTTGGATCATGGGTTCAGGAGGCGTGTGCCAGTTCGTTTGATCAGATAAGTAATTTGCCTAGGCATTTATATGTACCTTTTGATTGGCTCTAAATTCTCTCTTTCTGTAAACGCGTAGTGGCTGCAGTATGTTTGATACTCTACACTGTGATATGGACTGTGCGTGTGTTGGTCCGGCGACCATCGTGTCTGGCATTGTGATACCCCCTATGGCTCCTCTATCCTTCAATTTAAAAAAATTGTATTTTAGCTAATGTCACGGTTTATGGATATCTAACAGGTAGATTGATGTTGCATTGTCCGGTCGGTTAGCTCAGTCGGTAGTGCATCGGAACGATAGTCCGAAGGTCCCGGGTTCGAGCCCCGGTCTGGCTGCACATTTGTCTAACCCTGTGTTCTTTGGCGCCCAACGGGGGACCGTGACTGAGTACTGATGAAATGATTCTCTGTACTCATAGAAATTCGGGGACGATTTATGGATACCTAAAATTGTATTTTAGCTAATGTCACGGTTTATGGATATCTAACAGGTAGATTGATGTTGTATTGTCCGGCCAGTTAGCTCAGTCGGTAGAGCATCGAAACGGTAGTCCGAAGGTCCCGGGTTCGAGCCCCGGTCTGGCGGCACATGTTTCTAGCCCTGTGACACTAAAATATTAAAACATTCTTTATCATTATGTTTTTGGCAACGTTATTTGAATACTTGATTTTTTTTTTTTTTAAAAACAATTTTTTAATAGAAAATATAATTCCAGTTCTATTATTTTAACTAGTGCCAGAGCGAAAACAACCAATAATGTAAAACATTATATATTAAAGCTGAAAATTAATGTTTAATAAAATTATGCAGAGGCATTATGTGAGTCTTATAACCTGCTTGAAAGAAAGCTCCTTCTGACTGATGAGGCTAAGGGAAGTCTCTTGCCTTAGGACACACCGGAGAAACCCAGTTATGCAGTTGAGGCTCAAACACATAGTGTCTTGAACTGTCTTCTAATTTGGAGTTGGTTGGACTGCCTCCAAAAAAAAATTGACCGTCATATAGCCTAACTTGTGCTGAAAATGACGTAAAACACCATTCAACCCACCAACCATTCTACCATGTTTTATGAAAATCAGATGAAAAGTGTAGGAAGAGATTAGCGGAAACGACCGTGTGACTGACGGACTCACGCACGGACATACTCGAGCAAGGACGGACCAATTCCTACCATTATCATATGGATAACAACATTATTTCCAAAATTACAAATGCAAGAGTATACGTACCTCGTCTGGTTGTTCTTGTGGTAGAGGCAAGTCTATGTCCGGGTCCTTTGCGTGTTGTAGTAGCCACTCCATGGCCGCCATCACAGACATTCTGTAGAAAATCATGTTATAGAAGAATGTTATTTTTAAGCAAAGCAATGGAGAGTATAATTTATGTATGATATATTTACAAACCAGATACACACTTTAATTGGATCTTTCGGTAAATTATTTGGTGATAATTCATTCAATGTTGTCTATATATTCTCTAAAAGTCATTGTGTTAGCAATGTTGTTCCTGATTCTGGCCATGGAAACCTTGACCTTTGATAATATTACTGTCAAATTTACATTAAATAACCCCATGTCACAAGGCGTTAACTGAAACAACTAGTTTAGATGATTCAGACTTTGACCAGTATTACTGTATAATATTACTGTCAAATTTACATTAAATAACCCGATGTCAATAGGCGTTAACTGAAACAACTAATTTAGATGATTCAGACTTTGACCAATATTATTGTATAATATTACTGTCAAATTTACATTAAATATCCCGATGTCACTAGGCGTTAACTGAAACAACTAATTTAGATGATTCAGACTTTGACCAGTATTACTGTATAATATTACTGTCAAATTTACATGAACAATAAGACTAAAACAAGTCAACAGTCTTCAAATGTGTTTGCATTGTTGGCTGGATACAGAAAACACTAACAACTACAAAACGGTTTTGTTTTATGGTTTATTTCTTCATTTAGCATAAAATGAGTTGTACATAAATATTATGTAAAAATAGAGGGAGTTAATAATAATAATACATAACTGTCAGATGAAAAATCGGCTGCAATGTTTTACCGGTAATATGTTGGCTTCATACACAAGCTGTATTGGGAGAGCCTCATCATCTGATAAAAAGTTAACACCATTTGCTCATGCAATTGTATGTCTAACAGTGATTAACAGTTACCTATAGTATACATAATCTCCCCTCTAAATACAGTAGGCTCGAAATAGGTCCTTGAAACTAACCCGCCAAATACACTGTAAAATTACAAAAAAAAACGTTTTTCAAAACTTTATCCAGGTGTTCATGTCATATAATAATGTATATGTGTCAATTCAAAGCAAAGGTTTATTCACCTGTTCTAAAAATACCTGTAATGAATAAGTGAACAAGCGTAAAATGATGCTTAAGTTTTGGGGTTTGGTCTGGCTGGTTAAAGCCGTTTATATTGAGTCTATAGAATTTGGATTTTCAAAATATGTTAGTTATATATACCTCATCGTCAGTAGGTTTAGAAATGGTTTACATATGTTGTGAAATGTGACTGTTGTTGGCGGGATAGCTAGTTTAAACGTGCCCAATATTCCCTGAAGTGTGCTAAATAAGTTTAAACAATCCTGTACATATTTAATATGTCTAGGTGAGGTAGTATTATAATGCCTTCAGAATATGAGACACTTGAAGTGGAGCGAATGCGTCAGATTTTCTAAAGGCACCCTAAATCTAAGACAAATCTTCTTTGTTGTCTAAATATTCTCTAAAAGTCATTGTGTTAGCAATGTTGTTCCTGATTCTGGCCATGGAAACATTGACCTTTGACTTAATTACCTAACATATATAGAGCTCATCTTGTCCCATGAACTATCTTCCTGAATGTGACTACTGTGTTTAGAGAGATAATATGTTGACAATGTTTTTATGATCCTGTCATGGATCCCGTCATGGATTCTGTCATGGAAACTTTGACCTAATGAATAGGTAGAATTGAAATAAATAGGGTCATCCATTTAGGCCTAAATTAAAATATTGTGTTTGCCCTTTACCTATCCAGCAAAAAATCACTGGGTAGGTAGGTAGGTAAATTACTTTATTTTATTTGATAAAACTATATTTTCTTGCATGTTTTTTAAAATGGTATATTTTAACATGTATCTATCCTACAATGTATGTTGTGTGTTTGTAATTAATATTTAATGTGTGCTATTACATTACATAACACTGTAAGGTTGATAGCTTTTACAAGTACCAACGTTGTACACTTTTGTATTGCTTGTTGCAATTATCGAAGAAAATAAAAAATAACCAGAGGTCAATGACCTTGAAGCTCTACTGATAGATGATGATAGCTAGATCAGCATTCCTGTAAAGTTTCATAAAAATATGTCAAGTAGTTTCAGAGGAGTAGTCGCTACAAGTTGGACGTTTTTACTATATAACTCTAGGTAAACAAAGATGGCCACTGGCAGCCATGTTTAAAGTCGAATCAAAATAATTGTCGACAACGATCAACATCTTGTCATGCTGATCATTTCAGAAAAAGTCCAATATCAATATTACTTACAGTTTTCAAGAAGAAGTCGCTACAAACTTGTTTTTAAAAATCTATTTTTAGCCCTGGTGGCCACCTTGAATTTCAGGCCAATCTAAAAGAATTCTAGTATCAATTAGACATCAAGAGCAACATTCTTGTGAAGTTTCATAAAAATTCGTCAAGTAGTTTCAGAGGAGTAGTCGCTACAAGTTTTTACTATATAAATCTATGTAAACAAAGATGGCCGCTCACTATTAAGTTTGAACATTTGATTACCTTTCCATATTCTTATTTTTCTATGAATTATTGCACATGTATAATCTTTTTCTGCCTTTAGTTCATTAATAACAAGTCAGTTAGTCTATATATGCCATCAGAACTCTTTACTGTAAAATTAAAAGAGAACGATCGTTTATTCGTAAATGCAAGCTGCTAAATAACACTGTGAATGCACACCTATTTTTGGATGGTTTATTTTGTGGGACCCAGTATGGCTTTTGATGTGCTTTGCGGCGCGATCCTAAAAAACAAAATGTACATAAAATAGCAAAGGAAATCAACCTTTTTTAAGGATGGCCTTGTCTGTGTTCAATTGACCAAGCATTTTATGGCGTTTTATCTTGACTTTTAACCGAATGTCATGTGGAATTGAAAATGTTTTCGCGTAGACTGGCAGACCGCCCCATTATTCCTGGGTAGAACCAGTACTGTATACCTCCTGCCATTTAGAACCAGTACTGTATACCTCCTGCCATTTGTTAGAAATATTGTTATGCAATACAATCTCCACTTTAAAGCTGTAGCATGCTCAGTAGTAAATCAAGAATATTAATTTAATATGAGGAAGCTGGACTATATAAATATTTTTATTCTTTAAGAATACAACCACTGCAATCTCACAAACACATGCAGCGGAGTAGGACTCGTGACACCGCGTATGGAAATGTGGCTCCATCGCAAATGGAGTGTCTACTATAGATTTTGCAGCAACTCTGCAGTTAAGAAGGTTCTAGGCCCATTCTCCATATTTTATCTTGATGTAAATGGAGGATGAGCCTGGCATGTTCATTCCTGTTAGGCATCATAACCTTAAAGTTTTTCACGTGTTGGTGCGCCTTAAAACCCAATTCAATTCAATTAATATTAGTGTTTCAAATACTGGACTAGATTAGTAGCTCTCAAAGAAATATTTTAAACAATGATTTTCATATATATTCCAAAAGTGTAGACGATAAAAGTGTAGACGACACATACCATTGCATGTACATGCTTAAAAATCAAGATTGCCGTTTGTCCCTTCATGATACATGCTGTTTCAGAAGCATAATATAGTAACACATGTAGCTTATATTAACATTAATAACGGATACAAATAAAATCATGTTCAGTGGATTATTTGTTTGTAGTTCTTTTTAATTACTAGTATATATATGTATATATTTATAATTGTGAAAATTAGTTGTAATGGCATGTTCAGTCAGTATCGATCATCCAACCTGTTGCCCAGGATCCCCGTGATATTGACACGTCTGTTTATGGGGGCCGTATAGGTTTCACTTTGTTGTGTCGTTCACTGTTTTCACACTTGCATTTTATAAAAGCTAGTTTCTCAGACACTGCATTGCACAATTCAATGAACTTTAACATGTTTTCTGCAACTCAATTTGACTTAGTTGTGCCCCCATTTGGTACTTAAGCTTATTGTGTTGTATATGAATTTAGATATATCATGTACATGTATAAGCAGATACACATGGTATTGGAATGAAACTCGCACATATATTTTGTATCAATATAACCTATTTTTGGCAACGTTATCCCACTTTTTACACTGGCAAACTGTGTGAAAATGTATTTTCGAACTGATACTTGACACGTCGCAGAATGGCATGAAACTTCATACAGTACAGCTCACGCGGACCCCACACTTTACTCTTCCACGCCGAGTGAGGAATTTACAAATCGCGTACTTAAAGTTACACTGAGTTTTGATGATAAAACTACTCGGAGTGGGAGTACGTGAAAAGCTCTGGGCGTACTTAAGCCACGATATTTGCGCAGACAAAATCTGGGGTTTGCCGAGTCGAAACTGCACAGGTAAAAGGGTGCAACTTTTTCTAATTGCAGTCAATAACTTAAAAAAAATCGAAGCAAAAGACAATTTTACTTTTGTTTTTGGAAAAGAGGATGTGGAAAAATTTGAATGCCCCGGATTATGTATACTGGGTCACGATAGTTATATGGAGGTTCCTATTACCGGCTCCGGACGACTAAACATAAAATCAAGTTGTAATTGTAGCATGGTCACAGACAATTCTCTTTGTTCAGACACAGGTGTAAATCGTTTAATTGAAAATAAGACCTGTCAGAATAACTGAAATAGAGCTGAAATGGACATGCTACAAAACAAATAGAGTATGGTTTCATCTCATCGGTTAATTTAAACACCTCGATGTTTAAATGAACCAACTCAATGAAACCATACTCTATCTGTTACTTGTAGCATGTCCATTTCAGCTCCCTGCCACACTCTAACTTTCATGACTGGTAGTTGTAGTACAACATTTATTTTGACAGGTGTTATTTTCAATTAAACGAATTACACCTGTGCTATTACAAAGGGAATTTTCAGTGACCATGCTACAACTACCGGTTATTGGAAGTTAGAGTATGGCAGAGAGCTGAAATGGACATGCTACAAAACAAATAGAGTATGGTTTCATCTCGTTGGTTAATTTAAACACCTCGATGGACTACGCCCATCTCGATGTTTAAATTAACCAACTCAATGAGACCATACTCTATCTATTACTTATTATACTGGAACTTAATCTTATATTTTTAATTAATCGTTATTTATGACAAAGTTTTTTAAACACTATTCTGCTGTTATTGTTAATACTTTGATGGGTTCTTTAGTCAGAAATGATGACAAAATTGTAAATTGTAAACAATTTTGGGTCATAAACCGGTTGTTAGTGCCACCTTGTTAAAAGGTATCTATATATATATATGGCCAAGTATTATGGGTATTTTATATGTCAGTGGAAGAACCTTGACTTTTGGACAACAGAAACAAACAAAACTTGTGATGAAATGCATTAAAAGTTTGAAACACGTATTTGTTTTCGAAATTTATTCATTGCACTTATCAAGTGTGTCAACTTTGCACATAAAAGATCTACTCGACGTCTCATTGTTTGTACTTTTTCTGGCGATGGATTGGATTTTCAAGCGCGCTGTCAGACAAGATAAAACATTGTCGTAAAATTCAGATTTTTTTTATTCGCAATAATAAATCACCAGTGTGTACTCAAGGTTAATTGGATTCTATTCGGAGTAACTCTGAGTGTTAGATCACTCCGAGTGATTCGACAATGGGGTAATTTCGCCATGTGGATTTGCTGAGTCGGGACTGTCCAAACACTGACTTCGAGTAGATCGCGCGGCACTCGATAGCACCAAACTCGGCGTATTGAGTAAAGTGTAGGGTTCACGTGAGCTGTACTGTACATGTATTCGGTAATAAACAATACACACAAGTAAAACTCTGCAACTTATTTTGAAAAGATTGTGCCCTTTGTTAAAAGTATGTACAGAAGCTGATATCTGTTTAACCACTTGGCAAAATGGAATGAAACTTCACTTTTGTATAATTTGGTATCAATAGCCTACCACGCCTCTTGCACAAGTTCCTTTAGTCTGCAACTCATTTTCTCCAAGTTGTGATCAATATATAATTGCAATGACGAATTGTGCTAAAAATGTGTATGACCCAGTAAATGAGTTGACAGAATGAATTAAAACTTCTTACATCTACAGTCTTCAAATTAACCCACCAGCCCAAAGCCCGGGGCTAGTAAACTGTCATTCAGACTAGTGAAAATTCGGAAATTTATGTAGTCGGGCTAAATAAAAATTCAAGTCGTCAGTGAGTATATAAGAATTTGGGCTGATGACTTTGAAAATTTAAATCGAAGACTGCATCTATACATGTATGTGTACATAGGCATTGCGTTCAAGATACATGTTATAGAGAAATTAAAACAGTATTTGCCAATGGTATTCATCATGTAGTGATAGTTCTACGGGTTATAATATCTTGCGAAAGATACCCTTCCTTTCACGGGACTTACTCTACGTAAAAAAGTCTATCCTCCGTTAAGAACCATAAAAAACATTTGAATGTAAAATGGTACGCGTGATTTGACCCCGCTCTCTGGTGCGTCTCTAAATAACATAGATAATATTATACAAATAAATTAATTTCATTGACCCTAATACTTAACTAAATGGCCTTCTCAGTCATAAAGGTATACATGTACACTCTTATGTGTGATGTTTTTTAACCATCTGATCAGGACGGTGTCTACTTCTAGTCGTGAGCTTTATAGTGCTGTAACACTGGAACTCCATACCGTAGAAAATTACATGATGCCCCATCCAGTCACATTATACCAACACTGGGCTGACCAGTCCTAGAAATTCTCTCTCTCACCGCTGCGGGTTCGAATCCCACTGGGAACTCGACTTATAAGTGAGGAAGTGTCGATTCTTACTGATGGCGGGAGGTGTACTGTACTGGTTCCACCCAGGAAGAATTGGTGGTCTGCCTCCACCATAAAAAAATCGACCGTCATAAATAACCTTACGTGTTGAAAATGACGTAAAACACCATACAAACAAAAAACAACAACTGGAAATTCTCTTTATATGCAGAGCATCAAGCAAAGGAGCTACTATCATTTTTATAAGGTATTCAATATTACCAGGCCTGGATTGAACGCACGACATCTGGTGTGCACACCTGTTGCTGCTGTCAATCTAGAATCGACAGACTGCTAGCTTGTCATTTAAAAAAGGATTCACATTTAAAAGGCACTGCAGTGAATCGAATCAAACCCCAAATTTGAAATATTTTTTCTTAGTCCACTATTGTGCCCATCTTGTGGATTTCTTACTATAAACATTTGAATTAAATGCACCACAATTGGTTGAGTGGACAGCATTGTGGACTAAGTATCTTTGGATAAGTCTTTGAACAAATCCTTATCGTAGTTCGATGGTAGTCTCATTTATTTGACGTCTTTGGTGCTTTTTTTTTTACATACGGACGTTTATAGATGCACCCTAGCGTTAGACGGAGGATGGCACATTATCAAAAATCCTCTTGCCGTTCGTAGACGTGTATTTTATGCACTACCAAAGACGTCAAATTCATAACTTTAACATCCGGTCAACTTCCGGCAGGTTAAGATATTCAGTAGGTGAAAATAAAGGAGTTTACTCGGACTTTATCCTCAATCTCTATATGAAAAATGACAATATTAGACCATGATTTAAATTAAATGTATCCTTATTGGTGTTTTAAATCAGACAACACCAAAAGAAGATACATAGATGTACACAAAAAACAAAACTTTTAATGTATTTATCACTACAAACTGGTTTTATAAACGGCTAAAGTCAGTTAAGCACCAACGATAAACACCGAGTTTACCCCCTACCAGAATGTTGAGGTCTATTATTTTTTTGATTTCTGATTGGTCAAATTATTTTAATGATGTCATGTGAAAGTTATGAATAAATGAGACTAGTAGTACATGTAACAAAGAAACGAATCTTCGCGCGTTGAAAAACAGTTTATTGCAAAATAATATAACTAGTGAGTTCATAAATAGGCACCGAAAGCGGTGGTAAATATATTTAAATTGTCAGGCAAAAATTCTTCATCAAATATATCTAAAAGACGCAATAAAGTACATAATACTCGAGCCGGTAAATCGAGACCAACAGGTGCGTGCTCAATCGCAACATCTCGATCACTTATCGTAGTGGGACGAGTGACTTCCCTTGAAAGTAGTTCCTCAAATGAGTTGTTTCCCATAAATTGGCTTAGCTAACGGAATTAACATACGACAACGTGATGAATACTATTATAAACGTCCACGTGTTTTAAAATTCATAGAGCTAATGAAAACACGTAATAAGAAAGAGTTGTTTAATTTATCTTGGTTTATAAAAGAAGCATTTGATACTCGTAAAGATTTATTGTTTAATCAAAACTATGTTTATCATCGAATGAAAAATATTATCAATTACTTATTTATGTTATTGCTTTTGTGATAATGAGAACTTAATTGTCTTTTTAATTTAATTTGCGTAAGTTAAAGTTCAGTGTCATTTTCACATATTTATTCAATTATTTAATATTACAAATTATTCAATAATACAATTTATATCAGGGCCCGTATTCATAAAGCTTCTTAGCAATATCTTAACTTAAGTCAAATTTTATAAAAAAAATTAAACACCCTTTTCTATCGATTTAAGACATGTTTTTGATATTGTTAATAAGGTTATTGATAAATAAAACCTACAGCTAGATATGTATCTTAAAATGGATGGTGTGTAGTGTATCAGGATATTTAAAAATATGTGAAAATCTTAAATTTTGACTTAAGTAAAATTTTCCACTTAAGTTGCTTGTATAATTTTGCGGACCATGTAGATAGATGGGACAAATAATACAAATATTTTGGTCAGCAAATATTAAAGTTAGACGTTCTTTAAACAAAATAGGTATGTGGTGTATGGTAATGGTCATTTGAAAATAGATTTGCATGAAAATAATTCGTCAACTGCCAGTTGTAATTAAGTGCAATTGATGTTTGAAGCAAAATATATATACATATATATATATATATATAGCATTTTTTTAAAAAAAACTTTGTGTTCTTCGGACCTGTTATTCATGTTTTAAATTATGTAAACTATAATAGTCTTGTAATTTTCTAATTAAGTACGAATACAATTATAAATTGTGTTGTATCAAAGCATGTTAATTGATCGATATATTACAAAGTTAATATTGGATTTGAATCTTTCGTATCTGTGAATGCTTCAATAAATACGAACACAATAATGCCCCGGAAAACACAGTAGTCAAGATTATGTACAGGTTTATTTATTTATTTTAATTTGAAGTGTTACAGTCATATGAACAAACATCACCGAATTCGGTAATCACACATTATTTTTAAGTTATGAGATAATGTTAAACTCAGGTTTATATTATATCTGTCAATATGTTTGAACAATGTGTATTGGAGGAGGTGTTGACAATGTTACAATCACACCTGTACAATTTGTTGTGTACATGCGCGATTAGCGAAAGGTGTCATATCTCTAGACAATGTACAATAAGGATGTCCATAAATAAGGAATGCATACAATATAAAAGACTCTGAACACTGTATGGTACGGAAAACACAAACAATATTGACAATATATTGATAACTTATTAAATACATATTTTATTTCACTTATCTCATTTCAATATGCAATATAATAAACCTTTCAAACAACAACATGACAGTAAAGAATCAACACTATTTTAATTTATATTTCTCACTTTAGAATAAACAAGACAAGTTTAACACATATTGTTCTTCAGCTAGATAGCAATTGTATGTTTTCAATTCAATATTTTATTTGGACTAAAACGTACATGTGTATTGCCTTTATCAAGGCAGAATAAAATACAAACTATCTTAGAGAAGGGTACAAACATATCTCGTTTAGAGAATAAATACATACATACGCTCGTATAATATAGTAGCATAGTAATATAGTTACGGTTAGTTTTAATAGCATTTATGTTTAAAGAAGGATACATAAAAACTCTGACTGCCGTTACATTCATTTGCGTCCATTAACCATTCATTAATCCAACTAATAAAGTTGAAGTTTGTTCTCGTTTAGAATTATATTCTCAGACCGCTTCAATATAATTTAATCCAACTTAAACATGTCACCTAAACATTAATAAATACCCTAAATGTTGTACTTTGTTTATATTTTGCAAGAATGACTAAAGAGTTCGATTTCATTTTGCGAAACATCGAGTGTAACTCGCAACAATGTTAATGAAACCAATGTTCACATTTACAACACATAACCATGTCATCTAAAAATTCAGGTATGCTACAAATACAGTAGTTTATAATTTTTATTATCTTATCTTTTTTCTTAAATTCATATTATTTTTTGTCACAGTGCAATTGGGATAACGGGATTTTCAGCAAACATTAAATGTTGGAAAGAAAGAGTTGATACGTAAAAGTCACCTAAGTCAAAGGTAGTGTCATAAAACAGGCAAACAGATTCATCAGTTTTCAGCTGTAACAATTTGTCAAATTCATCTATTGATTCTTTAAAACCTATTATAACATATATATCTGGCGCGATGATCAGACATATTCCTTCCAAATGATAATAGATTTCGTGTAAATTATATAAGGAATCATGACTGAGTTTCTTTGAATTTCTTAATGCTGCCTGAACATTTTTCACTTGGCGATCGTCTCGTACACTAGAGAATCCGCATTCTTTAGCGCTAAATTGTAATTTTGAATTACCCACGTTTTGAACCTGCACTGGTTTACGGTCTCCTTCTTTTCTTAACAGCCTCAATGACAGATTTTTTGGTTGGAACGAACGGTGTATCCTTTTTACTATTTCTATGGGGAGCAGGTGCATTCGTCACCATAATTCAAAATAAAAATGAAGTTACTAATATCGTGACTTCTTTCAACAAGAAAAACATGTTTTTGAAATCTATTATCTTCGTTTTAGCCATCTGTTAATTTGCAAAATTTCTTTACAATAACAAATTCAGTGTTTTCTATCACTAAAGTTTTTTTTCTTATTACCATTATTTCTCCATCTATAACCATCAGCCTTCCAGTCATCTTTTTTGTTCTTATCTATTCCTGAACTAAACATGAAATGTGTGCCACCTTTTGGCCTAAATGGTAATTAATGTGTAAGGTTTGTTAGATCTGCATTTAACATAATATCGAGCGCTTGCTTATGGCTTAACGAAACGTGTAGACTGTCTGTTGTGTTGATTTCATTGGAAGATGTTGTATCTGTGGCAGTGTCAATGTCTTTTGCGGTTGAAGATGTAGTATTACATGCACTATTATCACCACTGCTGGGTGTTGTCGTTACGTCATCTGCATCCTTTGCATTTCCGCCCAAAACTATTCTTCGGCGGCGGCTTAGTAATTTCCCCGTTAATCCATCTCACCAATATGTCAACGTCGTTGTATTTAGTTTGAGGTACGGATTTTGATTTAGGCTGACCACTTGTGTCTTCCTCACTGGCACAACAGTCGTTATCGTTGTCACTCTCGATGGGATCCTGCAGATATAATTCACTATATATGTTTTCACCAACTAACGTTCTGTTGTATTGTGTGACATGGCCTACTGTATGGGCAACCGGTGTTTGGTCTGGCGTATGGTTTGGCTTGATGGTGACGTTGCTCTCGTCGAGTATATTGCTTGTTCACGTTTTCCACCTTTCGTTTTCGTATCAACGGGGTTCTCACTGCTGGTTTTGAAACTGCTTGAAGATTGTTTAAACGGTCAATAGAATAAGCTACCATCTGAGAGAAAGTATTTGGACCATAAGTAACAGATTCCTGTGTATTGACAAATTCAGATGCGGCTTGCGGTTCAATACACTGTACATCCAGCATCTTCACAGGCCGATGTAGCCCGATAACAACTTCGTTCCTTCAAAACTGAGATGAAGTCCGTCTCGGCTTAATAACTTGCTGTTGACTGACCCGTCTTTACGCATAAAACCTCAGACACCGTAGACACTTCATCCACGGTACTTGTTCCTCAACACTGTGTAATCGTTCATTGACGTCTTCCGCTTTCCTGTTGAAGAATTCTATAAAATCAGACTCGATGTGTCTTCCAGGAAAACAATTGTCCCCTCTAGGTAGAATGTCGGCGACAAGGATTGTAGCGCTAATAGAAAATGGGGAAAAAATGGTCAAATACAATGGACAACTTTTACAGCTATACCTTAACACCCATTTAATCTTGTTGCTTCTTTCAACGTCCATTTTGGATGCATGGACTATTTAAAAGAAATTTAAAAAGATCGGACAGGGAAAGTAGAATTCAAGGAGGACTGTCAACCACAAAACACAGAAACAAACATGCAAACAGACAAACAAGAAGGCAAAAGTAATAATAAAAGTAAACGACATCACAAACTCAAAATGGTTGACAATAGGGCTACCGCCTTGGAACGGTCAGTGGCAAAATAGGCCACTGGGGGTTTAAACCGGTTCTAGGGTGCACCAAACCTCACACTTACCCTACTGTCATCCCATTAAACAGGACAGTGTAAGTAAAGAAATCCCCGCCATGATCTAATCTCTAACCAACAAGGCAGCATCAATAGGCAATATAAGTAAAACACAAATATGCTCGTGTAAATATAATACAAAACAAACAATAGCCTAGAGAGCCACAATGAAGGTACACAATGACTTGGCAGAAACCAGAGCAATAAGAGAATAAACCAGTTTTTGTCGTGACAAGAAAGATCATAGACAAACATCAAACGCCACCGTCCCAATGGGCTTTAGGTAGGCGTCATCATAGGGTCCACAGCCTGTCCGGTCATCGTACAATTACAGAGGAAAGCATAATGGCAAACTGTAAAAGGGTCCACCACCAAGCATGCAGTACGTTGCAAAATGATAGGGTCATAACCTCTTTTGATAAACTTTTTAACAAGTTTAACAAAGATAGTATGAAAGTGATCATGACCAAGAATCTTACGAAGTTTATAAATCACATCACTATAGAAGTCAGGTTGTGATAGTCCTTGTCGCAGAAGAGTCCTTAAATTACTTTTATATTTGGAAAGAAGATCAGGGTTACGATAATAAAATTTTGCAAAGGTTTTACGAAGTTTATGGTAACGGTAACCCTGATTGAGTAGCTTTTTAGTTATACAAAGATTACGAATATTAAAGTCCTCAACTCGATTAGAAGCTCTAGAAAAACGAATAAGTTGAGACACATACACCCAATAAGAAGTTGCTCGGGGAACATCCCCATCCAAGTGGGGGTAATTAACAATGTCAAAATTAAAATCATCTCTCTTGTCATAGATTTTGCCAATTATTTCGCCATTTTCAATCGAGAGATCTATAGCAAGAAAAGAAATGTTATTATCAGATATATTAGCTTTATTAAGCTGAAGTTCTTTAGGATAAATAGTATCAACCATAGTTGGAAAGAAAGGGTTGTCAATGTTCAGTATGTCATCCAGATACCGAAAGGTGTCATTAAAAGCTTCAATAACATCTGCCTGGGTATCTGGTGAAAGACTCAACATGAAATCCCTTGCATAGCAAAACAAAAACAAATCTGCGACAAGTGGGTCACAGTTCGTACCCATAAAGATGATTTTACTTTGAGCGTGTTCCTTGTTACACATTCATTATACATCTGATGAATAAATACTGATTGGAGTAAAATATTATCTACAGCTCTAAAATACTAAACTTTTACATGTGTAATTGTATTATACCTCACACTGTCATCCTAACAAAACGGGACAGTGTAATACAAAGAAATCCCCGCCATGAACTATTCTCTAACCAACAAAGCAGCATTAATAGGCAATATAAGTAGAACACAAATATGCCGGTGTATATATAAATACAAAAAGAAAATAGCCTAGGAAGCCACAAAGAAGGTATACATTGACTTGGCAGAAGCCAGAGCAACGAGAGAACAAACCATTGAGGGCACGACAAGACACGATTGTAGACTTACTAGTAAATCAGAAATAAATCAACTAAGCATCATTTAGGTCCATGGCTGGTATTAATAATAATAAAGAAGTGCATGTTTGCTGATTTTTTTTTTCAGTTTTGAGTACTTATAAGCTTATTTTTACACTGCCTTCTTTGGTTTTTTTTGGAGGCCATAAATAGAAAAATGCGAAACTATCAAAATATTTCCAAAAATAGCAAAATTGGCTGATTTGGCCTCACGGGTTCATCAATTTGGAATAACTTCTTAAAAAAACGACGAAGGTATGTACAATTTAGCATTTCCTGATATGCAAGAGCATGATGAGTGCAGAAATGACCTTTATAAGCGGATGAAAGGATTGTTATTGTTATTTATTGACATTGAAATACTGGTAAAATTGCATTTTAAGCTTGTACTGAGAGGAATGTATGATCCAATGATGGTGTGATTTATTTTGCTCAAGTATTCAGGCTAAGGGCTTGTCATGGGTTTGATTGTTGATAACTGGACATAACTGTGGACCCCTTGTGGTTGCTAAGAAGAAGACCTTTTAAAGTTTTTCCCTACATAAAGCTACGTAAAACTTGTGACACCTGCAGCGGCCCAGTTTTGCTTATAACATGACGTGGCAAAGAAGA
Organism: Cyrtodaria siliqua; assembly: GCA_037043455.1. Taxonomy (NCBI): domain Eukaryota; kingdom Metazoa; phylum Mollusca; class Bivalvia; order Adapedonta; family Hiatellidae; genus Cyrtodaria; species Cyrtodaria siliqua. The sequence goes on along the minus strand of JAWPHD010004548.1, from coordinate 121,099 downwards.
TTTCCGAGCATGTGTAGAAGTGAATATTGTTAATTGATGACAATGTTTAGAAGTGCTTACTGTCTGTGGGGTTGAGGTATAATTAAAAGGAATGGGCCTATAGTGCGATAAAATTAAAAATTAAAACATGTTAAACTGCGGACTAATTGCAACAGATTGTTTTTTACAGCCTCTGATAGTCTAGACATTAGCTTTAGCGTACTGACTCTTTCACTAAAAAATCTGGATTGAAATTGTTCGTTTTTCGTGAAACAGTTCTAGATTTTACTTATAATAGCATGTGTATTATAAATAGACATGTTTGATGGGAAGTTTCATTGTAAATGCCTTCATTTATCAATTAGTGCAAGAATACATACTAACGTATTTTAAACATTGTTTCTTGTCAAAACCACATGTTGAATTACCACACCCACCGAAATCACGATAAAAGTCAGCATGTATCAAAGGTAAAATTACGTCGTATGCATTTTCACAATACTATATGAAGTATATTCTCCTATTAAGATCACTGATGATGCATTGGGGGTAATAAATTAAATCCCGTGTGGTTATTCGTCGGCAGACATCGTCGGCAACTATTAACCATTATTGGCGTAAAACTGTACGCCGTGTACACATCGGTATATTCAAAAACCATTCGCTAGAGAAAATACTACATTTTTGGCATGTAATAATATTAAAGCGTGTTTTACTAACGGCAGTTTAGACAATTATACTATGTGGACTTGCTATGAAGTTTCCGAAGCACTCATCTTCCTATTAGATAATATTTTCGTCAGGTATGGTACCACCGTTTACAGACAAATTATTGGTATCCCTATGGGTACGAACTGTGCACCACTTGTCGCAGATTAAAGAACTTCAGCTTAATAAAGCTAATATATCTGATAATAACGTTCCTTTTCTTGATTTAGATCTCTCGATTGAAAATGGCGAAATAATTGGCAATATCTATGACAAGAGAGATGATTTTAATTTTGACATTGCTAATTACCCCAACTTGGATGGGGATGTTCCCCGAGCAACTTCTTATGGGGCGTATGTGTTGTCAACTTATTCGTTTTTCTAGAGCTTGTAATCGAGTTGAGGACTTTAATATTCGTAATCTTTATATAACTAAAAAGCTACTCAATCAGGGTTACCGTTACCATAAACTTCGTAAAACCTTTGCAAAATTTTATTATCGTAACCCTGATTTTCTTTCCAAATATAAAAGTAATTTAAGGACTCTTCTGCGACAAGGACTATCACAACCTGTCTTCTATGGTGATGTGATTTATAAACTTCGTAAGATTCTTGGTCATGATCACTTTCATACTATCTTTGTTAAACTTGTTAAAAAGTTTACCAAAAGAGGTTATGACCCTATCATTTTGCAACGTACTGCATGCTTGGTGGTGGACCCTTTTACAGTTCGCCATTATGCTTTCCTCTTTAATTGTGATGACGTCTAAGTAAAGCCCATTGGGACGGTGGCGTTTGATGTTTGTCTATGATCTTTCTTGTCGTGTCCTTAATGGTTTATTCTCTTATTGCTCTTGCTTCTGCCAAGTCATTGAGTACCTTCATTGTGGCTTTCTAGGCTATTGTTTTTTTTGTATTATATTTACACGAGCATATTTGTGTTTTACTTATATTGCCTATTGATGCTGCCTTGTTGGTTAAAGATTAGATCATAGCGGGGATTTCTTTATTTACACTGTCCTGTTTAATGGGATGACAGTAGGGTAAGTGTGAGGTTTGGTGCACCCTAGAACCGGTTTAAACCCCCAGTGGCCTACTTTGCCACTGACCGTTCCAAGGCGGTAGCCCTATTGTCAACCCTTTTGTGTTTGTGATGTCGTTTACTTTTATTATTACTTTTGCCTTCTTGTTTGTCTGTTTGCATGTTTGTTTCTGTGTTTTGTGGTTGACTGTCCTCCTTGAATGCTACTTTCCCTGTCCGATCTTTTTATATTTCTTTTTGGATTTAAACAGGCAACGAGCGAGACTGAGACTATCAGGTGCTGGCAGCTGAATTCGAATTTTGAACGTAGGGCTAGATCAGTGCTGAATACTGGGCTGAGATTGAATGTTTTATGCAGGGCTGGGTTTGAATGGTTAACGGAGGGATATGTTTGAATGTTGAACGCAGGGCTGTGTTCAAATTGTTAACGCAGGGATATTTTCGAATGTTGAACGCAGGAATAGGTTCAAATTTGGAATGCTTAGCTGGGTTCGAATGTTGAACACAAGGCTGGGTTAGAATTGGGTTCGGAAGTTAAACGCAGGACTGTGTTTGATGTTGAAAGTAGGGCTAAGATCGCACGTTGAAAGCAGAACTGGGTTCAAATTTTGAATGTGTGGTCCGAATGTTAAATACAGGGCTTGTCACAAAATAATCTCGTATAGAGCGTATTAGTCGTACATAGCTCTTGTAAGCACTTGGCGACGTCTGTCAATCACATGCTAATCCATTGTTCAGTTGAAACAAATTCACGATTCGCATGATATACTCATGTATCATGGAAAAGCGTGTTATATTATAGCGCTGCTAGAGGGAGTACGGCAGGGCCGTTCAATAAGTTTAAATCTGCGTTAATGCATGTAAAAGTATAGGTATTTTACAATTTATCTCTCTAAAGGGCAACATTGTATAAAGGGTCCTTTCGTGTAGAATTTTAATACTGCTCATTTAGCTACGTGTATCACGGAATGAACGTGGGAAATAATGTTTTGGGCGGAACGTTGGATATAAAATGCATTGTTCTTCAGTCATGGCCGGGATTGATTGAAAGTTGCTTTGTTTGTGCAGAAGTTGAAAACGGCGAAATTCACAGGCAATATGTGATCAGTATTTATTTTATGAAATTGTATCGTACATTTGCATTCAGTGGGCATCGCCAACTTGTTTGGCGATGTTACTACATCCGGTTAGCTTTTATGTTTCTCAAACATTAACTTGATAAACTAGCATATGATTCAAAAGTTTAACTTTATTAGATATAATTATTGTAGTCGATCATTAATTGAACGATCTTAATTTGATAACGTTGTATAGTAGGTACATTAGTTAACATTGATAGGACATGCATGTATATATGCATATGTGTATAGCTCATTAACTGTAATACGAGATTAAATTGATAACTTTGTATATTATGTGCATTGGTTAGCGGTGGTTAACGGCGAGGTGCTATACTTGTATATATATCGATGAGTATACATGGTAAGGTAGAATACGTTACATTGCTACACATCATAATTAGAGCGTGGCCTTTAGGGTGTGTAGGCCCTCTAGGTGATTCGACACATGAATCAACGCTTAACGTAACGAGCGGTGGAGACAGTCCCCGTACCTGGACAACATGGCCAGGTTATAGAATCAACAACCCCCGGGACACGAGGTGGGTCCGTTATCAGTCCTCACCGCAGGAACGTCATTCACAACCTCGGTGGAGGTTAATTATCATATTATCGCTTCGTCAACCCTTATAGAAGGCATTTGATGACAATCACAAATTGGATTCGGGCATCATCATCGTCATGAGCTCTCGCGCATCACATTCATCGCGCTAGACCATAATTATTATGCACATTAACATTGTTTAACTTTAACAACACTTTAGTGTCATATATAGTCAGTCGACACATTCAGTATTTGTGATAATACTAAGAACGTATTAAACATTCGTGAGAACAGTCTTTTCATATTTCATCTGTGTATTCGCTTGTTTTTCTTGATAATTGTATATATATTTAATATATTTTAAAAGTTGCATTAAACTTATGTAAATGCATTCACCGTCGTTGATTCTTTCCTGATTTAGCCCTAACCACTAGGGTCATCTTGCGACAGGCTTGGGTTCGGATGTTGAGCCTAGGGCTAGGTTCAAATACTAGTATAAAAGACAGGACTGTGTTCAGATGTTGAACGCAGGGCTAAGATCGAATGCTGAATGCAGGGTTCGAATGTTTAATGCAAGGCTGGGTTCGAATGTTGAACGCAAGGATGTGTCAGAATGCTGAATGAAGGACTGTGTTCAAAGCTTAAATGCAGGGCTCGGTTCGAATGTTGAACGCAGGGCTAAATGTTGAATGCGACACTGGGTTCGAATGTTGAAGGCAGGGCTTGGTTCGTATGTTGAACGCAGGGTTAGGTCCGAATGTAAAATTCAAGATTGGTTGTTAAAATATTTTTTGGAACGAAAGTTTAGCGCCACTGACCATCTGTCTAGAGCTTTCTTTTGATAATAGAAATAGTGTTCGGAGTTCGACAGTTTCCCGACTGTTTTCAAGACTGTTTTATTATATGTGGAGGGGGCTGGCATGGATCAGTATAGACAGAAACCGGAGGACCAGTGTTCAAGCCTAAACGGCGACACTAAGCTTCGTTAGTGTTATTGGGAAGACACTTTCCCTTAACCTCGTCCGTCGGATCGGGACTTAATCGGGAGGTCTCGTATATCGGAGTCTATCATCTGAGCACTTTAAGAAAACATAGGAAATATTTTCATTAGGCAGATTCCCGGATTCCTATGTATCCTTCCCCTCTTGCGCTGACGAACTGTTTAACAACATTTAAATATATGCATTATTATACGTGTTTTACGTCATTTTAGCACATGTTAGGCCATATATGACGGTCTATTTGTTTTCATGGTAGAGGCAGACCACTCTATTTTTCCTGTATACCTCCCGCCATTTGTAAGAATCGACACTTTCTCGCAAATCGAGCTCCTAATGGGATTCAAACCCGCAGCGATGAGATGGAAAAAGTGTTAGACGCAGCGACTAGAGCGACGTCATGATGGGTGTCAGTTTAGTATATACGGTGTACATATGCACTAATTCGATTTAAGTATTTTACAATTTTGTAATTTTACAGATATACCTAAATACGGGTGCTTTTGATCGTTATCGTACACCATAAATTATTGTTAATGAAATAGTTTGTCGCGAAAACTCGACGACTCGGCTAGTTTTCTTTGCGTAAATCATTAAAATAAATGTTAATTCATATAATGATATTCATGCCAACGTTACTAACGCACGATTTATATAACCCTAGTTTTCAAAACATACCAAACATGTTTAATGTTTAATTCCTTGAACTATAGAAAATACAAGTAATGATTAACACAGCAAATGTATGTAATGTTTAACAAATCAAGTAAAAGTGAGATATAAAAGAGTACTCAGTTATTAATCTAGTAAAAGTGAGATATAAAAGAGTATATACTATATTACTAACTAGAAATATGTTTGTAAGGGTGGGATGGTGGGAAATTAATAAAACACTAGACAAAGTAACAACCCATCATAAGACAGATGATGATTACCGTAAATAATCGGATATATATAGTAAATCCGCCAAAAAGTACGGTTTGGAAAATTCCTTTGTGTTTTATTTTCTTCAAACGGAAACGAGGCTGTGTATATCATGAGCGTGGCACGGCAAAACAAACACATGCCTTACTGTAAGATTTACACGGCATAACATACACACATATTTCTACCTATTTGTGAAAATATAAAAACATTGTTTAACAATAAGAATATATGATAAGCTAACATTATCTAAGCAAGTTGTCATAAACAATAAATTTATATTTATGCCAACCTTACTAACGCACTATTTATATAACACTCACTTAGTTGCGCTGAACATGAATGAAACGAACGCAACGAACGAAATACATTTTTAAAATATAGATCGTGCAACGTTCATTCTGCGTTCGTTCTGCGTTCATTCTGCGTTAATTTTCCGTTCGTTCAGCGTTCGTTCTGCATTTATTTGGGGTACTTGAACGCAACTGGGTCTGTAGATATAAATAGTTATTCTATAAATATAACATGGTTATGAGCAGATCGCAATCAAAGAATACAAACACAACCAAGAGAATAATGTAGCGGTAGTCTGTTTATGAAAGGCAGCGCAAGAAGCAACACCCACACGTAGCCTTAACGACTTTTTTCAGTAAGATATGTTTGTGTTTCTGGATATGACCAAAGTGTTTGTGCTGATAAAATATATAAGTTACAAAGAGGACTGTCTATTGCTTTAATTGAACTTGAATAAGAACGTTGTGTTGGTAACATTCGGTAGTTGATTCTTACTTGTAACCATGTATTGTACAAAGTTTATTTATGAATAGTGACATATACACATCTTCTCATTGATCCTATTTATGGTTAAATGTAGGTATTTGGTATTTCTTTTTTTGAAATGTATCATATATGCCTTTTTAATTAATGGTGAATTTTAGCTTTAATTAATGGATTTTGTAACTTGTTATTGTTATAAAACACATTGTATGTATACACTTAAATTCTTGTAACTGCTCCAAACTATTGAATGAAATTAGGTTTAACGTTATAAATTTCGTTAAATCCTCTATATCAAAGGATTTCTACTTTGTAGGCGTGTCTTTATTTGTAACTTCATGTTCACCAGCTCATGTCAAATCCGGGTATTTAAGCGAGCAACTATAGCGCAGGAAATCATTTACTGTATATACATCGACCAGTGCACATCGTACCTATACACTGGTAGCAGTAATTTTTACAGAAATAAAAGTTGGACTCTTTCGGGGCTCGAACACATGACCATCTGATTTCAAGTCTGGTGCTCTATCCACTGAACTATAACTCTACTTGAGAAAATAGTATACGAACTATCATTTATTATGAGGCAAAATAACTTAAAATATTTGAACGCAGCTCAAGATGGATCAATAAATATGTAGTCCATATTGTCGCAAGTGTAAATTAACATTGCCTGGGGTAATACTGTATGTTATCAATATGAAACTAATACTTCGCCTCAAAACAACCATATCTCGACTTGTTATTTAGCGCTTGATGAGTTTGTGTGCGCGCGCTTGTTATTACGTAATGCCTATTTAGTGTTACAAATGCTACAACATACCAATAAATATCAGTGGTCTAGTGGTTTAGCGTACAGCTTTCAAAACTTACAAGTGCAAGGCTGTGGTTCAAATCCCGTTCCGGGCAAATATTTGTTTATAACATATATTCTGAAGTCGTATATTTATCGATGTTACCCGTACGGAGGCTAAATAAGAATTCGAAATTTTACGAATCGATTTCTTTCGACTTTCGGGGTGTTCGTCGATTTGAAACTACTTCACACGTGACTCATTCATATTCATAAGTTATTACCACTTCAAATAGGGACTGTACAACTTTAAAGCATGAATTTTTTGCATAGTAGGATATCTCATTAAGAGTCTCAATCACATTCAGATAATTATATGAATCGTCTAAAATTGCCCAGCGTCTTATTCATATTGTGAGAAGTTGTCTTTATCTTGGTTAACCACAGGTTCAGAATACACAAATTAATTGAAAACATGTTGTTTATTGTTAATCCAGCAAGCAATTTACAACCCTGGTGGAAGGAAAACTTGGGACTTTTTCGGTTTGCCATATCCAGTATCGTTTCCTGCTGATACTCGAAAATAATAAGCCGTTCGGGTTTCAAGATTTTTAACTGCGGACTGATTCATAGTTACTCTACTGTAATCAGTTGTTGCCATGTTTTACCATCAGTTGAGATTTCAATTTGATATAACTTGACTGGTGCAAAAATCTGTCTCTCTTGGGTGATGACCAGTTCAATGTCACAGAGTCCATTGTTGGGTTGGTGAAGGTCAGAATTCCAGAATGCATGTCAGGTGTTTCTGTTGGTTAAATACTCACCATGTCTGATATTTAATCTCAAAATAAATTATACACCATAATTGCTCAAAACTTCACGTGCTTAAAATGAGGCGTTAAAACATAATACTATGGTAGGGCCAGAATACCCAAAACAATAGGCACATATGGGGTTAAATCGCTAAAAATGTTTAAAAAGAGATTTTATTATCCAGATACTCCTGATATATGGTTGTTTTTGTCCCCAGGTTGTTTTTGTCCCCTAGATATTTTCTGAAAAAGAGAAGTATAAATAATAAAAAACTATCAAGAGTGATCAATTATACGATGAACTACTGTTACATGAAATGTGTTAGACACTCATGTAGTTTCAGAGAAGAATTGTATAAAGATTTTCCTATGTAACGTTTATATAAATTTATGACACCAGGGCGGGGCCATACTTTACCCCAGGGTCACCATTTGAACAAATCGGATAAGGACTATACTGTTATGCTACATGCAATATATGAGAGCTTTGTACCTTATTGTCTCAGAGTGGAAGATTTTTTTAATTTCTCTATATAAATCTATGTAAAACATGCGACCTCTATAGTGGGGCCAAATTTAGCGTCACGGTTGTCATTTGTACAGACTTGATAGAAGAACATAATCTAATGGTAAATGCAAAATATTAAACCTCCAGTTCATATAGTTTCAGAGAAGTTGTAAAATGGTTTCTATATGTCAGCCTATGTAAAACGTGTGACCCCTTGGCTGTACTTAATTGAACATCAGGGTCACTATTGGAACGAACTAGGTACGGAACCATAAGCTTAAGCTAAATCCAGAATATTAAACCTTTAACTCTGAAAGCTTCAGACAAAAATGATTTTTAAGTTGTTCTCTATATATATCCATATAAAGCATGTGACCTCTGAGATGGCACGACCAAATGTTACCTCAGGGTCACCATTTGAAAAATAAGTATTAGAGGACCATAATCATATAGTTAAGGTTGCGGTATCCTAAATATACATTAAAACAGGCCACGTCCTTTTCCCGGATTGACCTGCTGCTTGAGTGAAGGGTCACGAACATTTGCAAATGTTGTGCAATATTGAAAATTGAAGTTCTAGATGTGTAACATGTTAGCTAAGATGGGTGCATTTATTGGGAATCAAAGTTTTGCACAAAAATTATTTTCTTCATGTTTATGTAAAATTAACTCCAAATGAGATTTCGGCCATTGTTTACTGCGGATCTGACATGAATGTAAACAGAGACCTGGCAAGTGACTTTGCTTAGAGGAAAGGTGGCTATTTTATGGATATGAATGATTTGTCATGAAAATTGATTGGACATAAGAGCCAGAATTTAGACATTGTATGTTTAGATGTGTCAGTAACCAGCTGTCACCACATACAGCCGTCTATGGGAAGTTAATTAGTAGTCCGCAACCTTAAGGCAAACTGTTAAACCCCTGGGTCTGTTGTTTCAGAGAAAATGCTTTTTACTATTTAAGTCTATGCAGAACTGTGACCGCCGGGACAGGGCCAGATTTCATCACAGGGTTTCCATTTCAACATTTGTTGCAATGCAAAAAAAGAAGATTTGTTTTAAAGAGTTTCCCTACATAAAGCTACGTAAAACGTGTGACACCTGGAGCGGGGCCAAATTTGACATCCGGATCACCATCGATAGAAGCAGTTTCTCTTAGGTACGAACCATTTTGATTTCGTGGGGGGTGGGGGTGGTGGGGGTGCGGCATCGACTTGAGGGGAAAAAAATAAACAGTCCCTCATATTGTTGAAATAAACAATCCAGCCTTCTCTCACATTCTTGGAAAAAAATAATCTGGCTATGAGTCCAATTATAGGAAAAATATAATTTGGCCCCCTCTTCAGTCTATGATAAATGCAGATCTATTCCATCGGCCACTGGATTCAACATTGAAATGTTCACCACAAGTTGGCTACATCCAGAATTTCTGTTCAGAATGTTATCGAAATCTCCAGTTGAAATGAGTTTACAAGATAGTGATAGTATTCATGGTTGTACTAAATGTGATGCACCTAGGTCATGGTAGTAATACATGTGGTATACATTCGTCATGATAGTTATAAATGTGATAAATGTGGTTTATTATATACCTATTATGATTTATAATGATTTCTCAGAGACATATTTTTAGTATAAGACAAAAGTGATATCGTCACAAAAGTGACGAATTCATTTTTCTATATTGTCACAGGTGTGACGATATCACTTTGGCGGAACTACTATTTTTACCATTTTTGTATTTAATGGTACTGTAGATTGCTATTGTTTACAACCAGCACATTTTAAAAGTAAATGTGATGTATAATAGGATTATTACTATAGTAACTTGTTCTGGAAGTTTGTATCACCTTGAGTAGGTAAATGCCAGATCAAGATCGCACGAGAGGCATAGCCTCGAGTGTGATCCTGATCTGGCATTTAGCTACGAGAGGTGATACAAGCTTCAGAACAAGTAACTATAGTAATGATCCTTTTATTATATTCCTCTTTAGATATCATTACAATAGAATACATGTATCAAAAACAAAAAAATCTTTTTTTTTAATAAAATCAAATTAACTGAAAACCACCAACAGGAAAGACATTAAAACATGTACAATACACGCGCATGACAACATGTACATTACATTGCTACATCATCACCTGTGTTCATTACACATATAATTCTGGTGAATTTACAAACTGACAATCTTAAATTAATTAATTCACCCACACTGTTCACAAACGCACAAACACACATTCTGATAGTTCACATTTCATGTTAAAATATCCATTGATCTTAATGTATTATTAGATTGGCAATCCCCAACATTCCAAAATCTATTTTTAGTAGCATACTGATAACCTGTAGTGTGATACGGATTGTTGTATTCCATTGTAAGAAAATGAAGGTACTATGTATATATTATTGATAGGTATATAATGAAATGTTTTATAAGGTGGTCATGCATGATGGTAGTAATTTGGTATACATTGGTCATAATCATAAAAAGTCATGTTTATAATTAATGTGTTATACACAAGTCATGGTTGAAATAAGGCCATAATCATTTACGAACCTCTTCCGACAAAAAGGAATTAAGTATTTTTTATTTTTCCGTAGTGAATTTGATTTTGTTTATTATATGTTTTCCCTCCTCCCACATTTTAATAGAACATTTCATTCTCTTCCTTTCAAATGAAATAATTAAACTATGCTTCACCAAATTTTTATTTCTATTTTGTTTCCTTCCTCCTACAGCAATATTTTGTCTGATGCCTTGTAAAACAAATAATAAAACATATGGCCTAAATGTGATATACATTTATTCAGTTCATGGTAGTATGTAAATATTGCAATCCTGTGAGGGTGACAGTGAATATTTGTCAACCTTCTGAGGGTATTTATTTTATTATACTGAAAAACATGTTTGAAAAAGATATTTGGTTCTGCTAAATAATTTCCTTTGAAATAAAACATGAAAAAATATTGTTACTTCTCTCTGTCCAAAAACCTAGAAAATACAATTCTGCTAAATGGTTCTTTGTTTTTTCGGAATCTTCAGCTGTGAACTCATGAGTAAACTTTTCAAATCATCTTCAGAAAGTTTTGCAAACTGTGTCCGACATTTTAGTAAATGTTCACTGATTTTCATTTGCGTATGTATACATACACTGTTCAGCATGGGACATCCCAATACATATAAACTTGCTATGACTTCACAATCATAAGACAGTACAGATTATACTGGGTGACCTGACAAAAAAGACTACCATTCAGTGAATGACACCATGGAGACATTACAAGAAATATGAGATATTACAAAAACGGGAAAATAACAGTCTATGGAAATTTAACATTTGGGTTTGACATGAGGTATATTATTTATAAATATGGTATCAGTGGTCACGGTAGTAATACATGTAGTATACATAGCTCATGGTAGTAAAACATGGGATATTCAGTGGTCATGGTAGTAATGAATGGGATATTAAGTGGTCATGGTAATAATAAATGTGATATTTAGTCTTAGAAGTCATGGTAATATTAAATGCGATATAAAGTCGTCATGGTAGTAATACTTGTGATATACAGTGGTCATGGCAGTAAAAAATGTGGTAAAGAATAGCCATTATAGTTATACATGTGATGTACTTTGGACATGTTATTAATCAATGTGGTATACAGTAGTAATGGTAGTATTACACTATAAGGGTCCTGGTACTTTTGCGATGGACTTTGTGAATATCATCAACAAGTAAGTCGACTTAAGAAACAGCTTCAGCCACATGCAATGCCAGGTTACAGACAAATATGTGCGCTATATGCCAGTGTTAATACGAATGGTATGGAACCTACCATATTAAACAAGAGCTGTCAAAAGGACACCATGATCTATTCAAAGTCAATTGTAAACAAGGCCACTGACACTTCTGTTTCACCAACCATGGTGCCAGTTCATTCACAAGGTCAAGGTCAAGTCTTATTTGTGGAGGTTAGGTGGTGGTGAAATGAGGGTGTAGGGGGTGGTCAGTAAACATATATACCAAATACCATAACAAGACATTCAATACCCCAGAGCGAATATGAACTTGAAGAGGGTGGGGAGGGAAAGTGAAGTATTATTGAATAGGAAGAAAACAGAAATAATACAATATTTGCATCGGGGTAGTCTAAGCTGGAGAGTGTGTGTGTTAGCAGTGGTGGGGTGGGGTGGGGAGGGGAATTGATGTATTACTCAATAGGAAGAAAACAGAAATAATACAATATTTTATCGGGGAGTCTAAGGTGGAGGGTGTGTGTGTTTGGGGGCTGAGTGGGGGATGGAAGAGAATATGATGCAGACATGGAAACTGAAGAGAAACCAAAAAGAATAGAACTTATATTTGTATATTTGTCTGGGGTGATGGTTGTGGTGGTGTAGGAGTGGGGAAGGTGTGGGGTTTATGGGACTAATGAAATTTACGTGCTTGCCATTGTTATTGGATGTATGCAATGAGTTCCATTGAAATATCTGAATCTGCTTAATAAACTTTAGATGAAACTCTAATTTAAAAAGTTATGAAAAATGTGTCTGTAGGTGTCCTTGATGATTCAGATTCAAAGTAAGAAAAGGGCCATGCTTTCGCTTAGATACACTAAAGAGTAACTCAGTTATGGAACATGTGTCTATCAGTGTCATTGATGGTACTGATGACATATTTTCAGTTTCAATGACCAGTGGTTGCTGAAATAATTGGACCTGGCAAACAACTGAAAATTTACGTCGACGCAGGCGTTGAGTAAATCTACCTTAGTTCTTCTTATTCTACGAATAGCAGAACTTAAAAAGAATATTCGAGATATAAATAGTTATTCTATAAATATAACATGTATATGAGCCGATCGTAATCAATGAATGCTGATAATGGAGATCCTTTGGAAGTAACAAACACAACCAAGCGATTAATGTAGCGGTAGTTTATGAAAGGCAGCGCAATTTTTAGAGTATCATTATAGAATAAAGGAAGAATCAGTAATTGCCACCTTGATTTGATTGCATCACTGCTGTACATTTTTATTCCAATCCGTACTACTTGCATTTCATCAAAACCATCCTTACGTCATGAATATTTTGCAAATCCCAATAAGAGTCTCATTCACATTCGGATAATTATATGAACCGTCTAAACTTTCCGAGACATCTTCTTGATATTGTGAGAATTTGTTTTTTTTCTTGGTTAAACACAGGTTCAGAATGCAGAAGTTAATTGAAAACATGTTGTTTATTGTTAATCCAGCAAGCAATGAAATATACAAACCTATTGTGTAGAAAACGTTCGAAGTGTTTGGTTTACCACATCCAGCATCGTTCGCTGCTGATACTTGGAAATAGTAAGCCGCTCTGGTCTCAAGATCGTTAACTGTGTACTGATTGATATTTGCATCTACTGTAGTCAGCTGTTGCCATAATGTACCATCGGTGGAGACTTTAATTTGATATAAATTGACTGGAGTAAATCCGTCTCCCTTGGGTGGTGACCAGTTCAATGTCACAGAGTCCTTTGTTGGGTTGGTAAAGGTCAGATTTCCAGAAGGCATGTCAGGTGTTTCTGTTGGTAAGATATACACAATGTCTGATGTTGAATCTCAACATGATATAAACACAATAATTGCTTATAACCTCACTTGCTTAAAATGAGATGTTCAAACATATTACTATGGTATGGCCAGAATATCCAAAGCAATATGCAAAAATAGGGTTAAATCGCTAAAAATGTATCTCAATGTACAAGATCATGATTTCTGATACATAGTTTTTGTCCCCATGTTGGTTTTGTCCCCAGAAAGTTTGCCAGTTTTTTTCTAAGAAAGAGAAAAATAGAAATAATTTGAATTATCAAAAATGATCAATTATACGATGAGCCAATGTTACATGAAAACTATTAGACGCACATGTTGTTTCAGCGAAGACTTTTTAAAGATTTTGCGATGTAACATGAATATAAATTTATGACCCTCAGGGCGGGCCCAGATGTTACTCCAGGGTCACCATTTTAACAAAACTGATTAGGGAATAACATGCAATGTATGAAAGCAGTATACCTTGTGGCCTCAGAGGAGAAGATTTTGTTAATTTTCACTATATAAATATATGTAAAACATGTGATCCCAAATTAAGCGTAACCGTTGCCATTTGAACAATCTTGGTAGATGACCATAATCTGATGGTAAATGCAAAATATTCAACCTCTAGTTCATGAAGTTTCAGAGAAGTTGTTAAAAGGTTACCCTATATCATGTTAGACGTGAGACCCCTGGTGGTGTGCTAAATTTGACATCAGGGTCACCATTTCAGCAAACTTGGCACAAAAGCATAAGCTTGTGGTAAATGGAAATGGGACTTTTTTTTTAGATGTTTTCACTGGAACATGCCAATGACGTGAACAAAGTTTCATTTGAGTTAATCTTTTACTTGAAAAGTTATTAAGCACAATCTTAGCTAAAAGTTAACAGACTGACGGACGGACACAATCATGATATGATACGTCCCTTCAAAAGACGGACGTAATAAAGATACGTAACTTTCCAAAATATTTTGCAAAGATATGTAAAGAAGGATAAAAATATCGGACAGGGAGAGCAGCATTCAAGGACGACAGTCAACCACAAAACACAAAAACAATCGCGCAAACAGGCCAACAAGAAGGCAAAAGTAATAAAAAATGCAAACGACATCACAAACACAAAAGGGTTGACAATAGGGCTACCGCCTTGGAACGATCAGTGGCAAAGTAGGCCACTGGGGGTTTAAACCGGTTCTAGGGTGCACCAAACCTCACACTTACCCTACTGTCATCCCATTAAAACAGGATAGTGTAAATAAAGAAATCCCCGCCATGATCTAATCTCTAACCATCAAGGCAGCATCAATAGGCAATATAAGTAAAACACAAATATGCTCGTGTAAATATAATACAAAAAAACAATAGCCTAGAAAGCCACATTGAAGGTACTCAATGACTTGGCAGAAGCCAGAATGAATGAATGAATGGTGTTTTACGGCACGTCGACACATAAATAGGTCATATTGTGCCCACAAATTGATGCAAAATGAAGAAATGAAGTATTAATTAAAAATTAATGTAAATATATAAAGATAAAACTATTAAAAAATAAGGGATGATAAGGTGTAATATAAAATATGTATGTAAATCAACGAATGCCCGTCAACGGGTATATAAACAAGTAAATATATATAAAAACACATTAAAATGATTTATATAGTCTGATCTCTTTTAGGAAATCTAAAACAAGACTGAAATCTACAGTATCAAATAACTCTTTCATAGTATTAACATTGTAGTACCTTTGACGCATAGGATCAAAGTCTACACATTCCAATAAGATGTGTTTGACCGTTAACGGTGCAAAGCAGGGTATACATTCTGGTAATTGCTCACCTTGTAATAAATATGAATGAGTATAACGTGTATGCCCTATCCTGAACCGGGCTAGGAAAACTTCCTCTCGACGAAAGGGTCTACTAGAAGAACGCCATTCTCCGAGTAATGGTTTAATTGAATGGAGTTTATTGTTAACTGACAAATCCCAAGCGGTTTGCCAAGAGTTACGAATATATGTGTTAATACAACTTTTAAAATCAGTATAAGGTAATTTGGTATTAGATATATGTAAATCTAATGCTGCCTTAGCAGCACTATCAGCTCTATCATTACCACGTATTCCTACATGGCTTGGAAGCCAGCAGAAAATAATAACATTATCAATTATAAGAGAATTGTACTTTTCTAAAAGTTGAAGCACAACTGGGTTATCATGTTTCAAGAGATGAAAGGGAATCAGAAAGGATTACAAAATGGTCATCATCAGATTCCTGAATATAATTTAAGGCAAGTTCAATTGCCTTAAGTTCAGCTGAAAAGATCGAGGCCTTGTCAGGCGGCAGAAGCCAGAGCAGTAAGACAATACACCATTAAGGGCACGACAAGAAAGATCATGGACAAACATCAAACGCCACCGTCCCAATGGGCTTTAGGTAGGCGTCATCATAGGGTCCACAGCCTGTCCGGCCATCGTACAATTAAAGAAGAAAGCATAGTGGCGAACTGTAAAAGGGTCCACCACCAAGCATGCACCTGATATATTATCTATTGATATTATCTACTGGTCATAACTATGCGAAATGGGTTTCAGGGTTGTGTAACGTGCCCATCGCATGTTTTACTTTGGCTCAGAATGCATGTGTGAAGTTTCATCAAAATGCATGATACAATGTTTAATCTGAATTGATTTATATATTTCATTGTCAGCATTATATTTTGTTTTTGATGTGTACTATTCAGTCGTCAAGGGCATTGTCATAGTTTCATAGCTTTAGCACTCTTAACTTTGAAATTGTGCGTAATTTCCAGGTTTACCCTTTTCTAATGGACTCAGAAAATATCCATTTAAGAGTAATAGGTCATTTAGAGTTTTACTTTGTGAGTAAACAATTGAATTGGTTTTAAGTTTCAAAGCCTTATCATTGACAACTAAGAAATAAAGGCATGGTCACATTCCATGTTAAACCTTTTTCAAAATAAAAAAATTCAAAAACATACGACTCAGAGACGTATGGACGGTGTTGAGATGTATTCACTGGATCATGCCGAGGATGCATACGAATGGTATGGAACCTACCATATTAAACAAGAGCTGTCAAAAGGACACCATGATCTATTCAAAGTCAATTGTAAACAAGGCCACTGACACTTCTGTTTCACCAACCATGGTGCCAGTTCATTCACAAGGTCAAGGTCAAGTCTTATTTGTGGAGGTTAGGTGGTGGTGAAATGAGGGTGTAGGGGGTGGTCAGTAAACATATATACCAAATACCATAACAAGACATTCAATACCCCAGAGCGAATATGAACTTGAAGAGGGTGGGGAGGGAAAGTGAAGTATTATTGAATAGGAAGAAAACAGAAATAATACAATATTTGCATCGGGGTAGTCTAAGCTGGAGAGTGTGTGTGTTAGCAGTGGTGGGGTGGGGTGGGGAGGGGAATTGAAGTATTACTCAATAGGAAGAAAACAGAAATAATACAATATTTTCATCGGGGAGTCTAAGGTGGAGGGTGTGTGTGTTTGGGGGCTGAGTGGGGGATGGAAGAGAATATGATGCAGACATGGAAACTGAAGAGAAACCAAAAAGAATAGAACTTATATTTGTATATTTGTCTGGGGTGATGGTTGTGGTGGTGTAGGAGTGGGGAAGGTGTGGGGTTTATGGGACTAATGAAATTTACGTGCTTGCCATTGTTATTGGATGTATGCAATGAGTTCCATTGAAATATCTGAATCTGCTTAATAAACTTTAGATGAAACTCTAATTTAACAAGTTATGAAAAATGTGTCTGTAGGTGTCCTTGATGATTCAGATTCAAAGTAAGAAAAGGGCCATGCTTTCGCTTAGATACACTAAAGAGTAACTCAGTTATCGAACATGTGTCTATCAGTGTCATTGATGGTACTGATGACATATTTTCAGTTTCAATGACCAGTGGTTGCTGAAATAATTGGACCTGGCAAACAACTGAAAATTTACGTCGACGCAGGCGTTGAGTAAATCTACCTTAGTTCTTCTTATTCTACGAATAGCAGAACTTAAAAAGAATATTCCAGATATAAATAGTTATTCTATAAATATAACATGTATATGAGCCGATCGTAATCAATGAATGCTGATAATGGAGATCCTTTGGAAGTAACAAACACAACCAAGCGATTAATGTAGCGGTAGTTTATGAAAGGCAGCGCAATTTTTAGAGTATCATTATAGAATAAAGGAAGAATCAGTAATTGCCACCTTGATTTGATTGCATCACTGCTGTACATTTTTATTCCAATCCGTACTACTTGAATTTCATCAAAACCATCCTTACGTCATGAATATTTTGCAAATCCCAATAAGAGTCTCATTCACATTCGGATAATTATATGAACCGTCTAAACTTTCCGAGACATCTTCTTGATATTGTGAGAATTTGTTTTTTTTCTTGGTTAAACACAGGTTCAGAATGCAGAAGTTAATTGAAAACATGTTGTTTATTGTTAATCCAGCAAGCAATGAAATATACAAACCTATTGTGTAGAAAACGTTCGAAGTGTTTGGTTTACCACATCCAGCATCGTTCGCTGCTGATACTTGGAAATAGTAAGCCGCTCTGGTCTCAAGATCGTTAACTGTGTACTGATTGATATTTGCATCTACTGTAGTCAGCTGTTGCCATAATGTACCATCGGTGGAGACTTTAATTTGATATAAATTGACTGGAGTAAATCCGTCTCCCTTGGGTGGTGACCAGTTCAATGTCACAGAGTCCTTTGTTGGGTTGGTAAAGGTCAGATTTCCAGAAGGCATGTCAGGTGTTTCTGTTGGTAAGATATACACAATGTCTGATGTTGAATCTCAACATGATATATACACAATAACTGCTTATAACCTCACTTGCTTAAAATGAGATGTTCAAACATATTACTATGGTATGGCCAGAATATCCAAAGCAATATGCAAAAATAGGGTTAAATCGCTAAAAATGTATCTCAATGTACAAGATTATGATTTCTGATACATAGTTTTTGTCCCCATGTTGGTTTTGTCCCCAGAAAGTTTGCCAGTTTTTTTCTAAGAAAGAGAAAAATAGAAATAATTTGAATTATCAAAAATGATCAATTATACGATGAGCCAGTGTTACATGAAAACTATTAGACGCACATGTTGTTTCAGCGAAGACTTTTTAAAGATTTTGCGATGTAACATTAATATAAATTTATGACCCTCAGGGCGGGCCCAGATGTTACTCCAGGGTCACCATTTTAACAAAACTGATTAGGGAATAACATGCAATGTATGAAAGCAGTATACCTTGTGGCCTCAGAGGAGAAGATTTTGTTAATTTTCTCTATATAAATATATGTAAAACATGTGATCCCAAATTAAGCGTAACCGTTGCCATTTGAACAATCTTGGTAGATGACCATAATCTGATGGTAAATGCAAAATATTCAACCTCTAGTTCATGAAGTTTCAGAGAAGTTGTTAAAAGGTTACCCTATATCATGTTAGACGTGAGACCCCTGGTGGTGTGCTAAATTTGACATCAGGGTCACCATTTCAGCAAACTTGGCACAAAAGCATAAGCTTGTGGTAAATTGAAATGGGACTTTTTTTTAGATGTTTTCACTGGAACATGCCAATGACGTGAACAAAGTTTCATTTGAGTAAATCTTTTACTTGAAAAGTTATTAAGCACAATCTTAGCTAAAAGTTAACAGACGGACGGACGGACACAATCATGATATGATACGTCCCTTCAAAAGACGGACGTAATAAAGATACGTAACTTTCCAAAATATTTTGCAAAGATATGTAAAGAAGGATAAAAATATCGGACAGGGAGAGCAGCATTCAAGGACGACAGTCAAACACAAAACACAAAAACAATCGCGCAAACAGACAAACAAGAAGGCAAAAGTAATAAAAAATGCAAACGACATCACAAACACAAAAGGGTTGACAATAGGGCTACCGCCTTGGAACGATCAGTGGCAAAGTAGGCCACTGGGGGTTTAAACCGGTTCTAGGGTGCACCAAACCTCACACTTACCCTACTGTCATCCCATTAAAACAGGATAGTGTAAATAAAGAAATCCCCGCCATGATCTAATCTCTAACCATCAAGGCAGCATCAATAGGCAATATAAGTAAAACACAAATATGCTCGTGTAAATATAATACAAAAAAACAATAGCCTAGAAAGCCACATTGAAGGTACTCAATGACTTGGCAGAAGCCAGAATGAATGAATGAATGGTGTTTTACGGCACGTCGACACATAAATAGGTCAAATTGTGCCCACAATTTGATGCAAAATGAAGAAATGAAGTATTAATTAAAAATTAATGTAAATATATAAAGATAAAACTATTAAAAAATAAGGGATGATAAGGTGTAATATAAACTATGTATGTAAATCAACGAATGCCCGTCAACGGGTATATAAACAAGTAAATATATATAAAAACACATTAAAATGATTTATATAGTCTGATCTCTTTTAGGAAATCTAAAACAAGACTGAAATCTACAGTATCAAATAACTCTTTCATAGTATTAACATTGTAGTACCTTTGACGCATAGGATCAAAGTCTACACATTCCAATAAGATGTGTTTGACCGTTAACGGTGCAAAGCAGGGTATACATTCTGGTAATTGCTCACCTTGTAATAAATATGAATGAGTATAACGTGTATGCCCTATCCTGAACCGGGCTAGGAAAACTTCCTCTCGACGAAAGGGTCTACTAGAAGAACGCCATTCTCCGAGTAATGGTTTAATTGAATGGAGTTTATTGTTAACTGACAAATCCCAAGCGGTTTGCCAAGAGTTACGAATATATGTGTTAATACAACTTTTAAAATCAGTATAAGGTAATTTGGTATTATATATATGTAAATCTAATGCTGCCTTAGCAACACTATCAGCTCTATCATTACCACGTATTCCTACATGGCTTGGAAGCCAGCAGAAAATAATAACATTATCAATTATAAGAGAATTGTACTTTTCTAAAAGTTGAAGCACAACTGGGTTATCATGTTTCAAGAGATGAAAGGGAATCAGAAAAGATTACAAAATGGTCATCATCAGATTCCTGAATATAATTTAAGGCAAGTTCAATTGCCTTAAGTTCAGCTGAAAAGATCGAGGCCTTGTCAGGCGGCAGAAGCCAGAGCAGTAAGAGAATACACCATTAAGGGCACGACAAGAAAGATCATGGACAAACATCAAACGCCACCGTCCCAATGGGCTTTAGGTAGGCGTCATCATAGGGTCCACAGCCTGTCCGGCCATCGTACAATTAAAGAAGAAAGCATAGTGGCGAACTGTAAAAGGGTCCACCACCAAGCATGCACCTGATATGTTATCTATTGATATTATCTACTGGTCATAACTATGCGAAATGGGTTTCAGGGTTGTGTTACGTGCCCATCGCATGTTTTACTTTGGCTCAGAATGCATGTGTGAAGTTTCATCAAAATGCATGATACAATGTTTAATCTGAATTGATTTATATATTTCATTGTCAGCATTATATTTTGTTTTTGATGTGTACTATTCAGTCGTCAAGGGCATTGTCATAGTTTCATAGCTTTAGCACTCTTAACTTTGAAATTGTGCGTAATTTCCAGGTTTACCCTTTTTCTAATGGACTCAGAAAATATCCATTTAAGAGTAATAGGTCATTTAGAGTTTTACTTTGTGAGTAAACAATTGAATTGGTTTTAAGTTTCAAAGCCTTATCATTGACAACTAAGAAATAAAGGCATGGTCACATTCCATGTTAAACCTTTTTCAAAATAAAAAAATTCAAAAACATACGACTCAGAGACGTATGGACGGTGTTGAGATGTATTCACTGGATCATGCCGAGGATGCATACACAGTTTAATATGTGTAAACCTTTTACTTTGGAAATTGTTAAGCACAATCTTTGTCATCTAAAAGGTAACAGACGGACGGACGGATAACGTCATGACATGATACGACCCTTCAAAATATAGGTGTAAGAAAGGGACATCACTTTGCTAAAATGGCCTACTTTGCCACTGACCGTTCCAAGGCGGTAGCCCTATTGTCAACCCTTTTTTTTGTGATGTCGTTTGCATTTATTGTTATTTTTGCCTTCTTGTTTGTCTGTTTGCGTATTTGTTTCTGTGTTTTGTGGTTGACTGTCCTCCTTGAATGCTATTTTCCCTATCCGATCTTTTTATATTTCTTTGCACCTGACATTGTATCTATTGATATTATCTACTGGGCATAACTTTGCGATATGTGTTGCAGGGTTGTGTAACTTGCGCATCACATGTTTAATTTTGGAACATAATTCATGACTGTGTGGAGTTTCATTTTGAATTTTGCAATTCCCTGGATTGGGTTATGTACTTAATTGTCAGCCGAGTGGTTAGAGTCTCTGACTTGAGATCACTCGCCTATTACCGCTGTAGGTTCGATCCCTCAGGGGCCTAGGAATCTTTATGTTAGGAAGCTATCCAGCTGGCTTGCGGAACGACAGTTGTTCTACCCAGGTTCCCAACCGTGCACAAAAATTGCCCGGAGGGGCAACTGGGATCCTCCACCAATGGAAGCTGGAAAGTCGCCATACGATCTAAACTGTTTGATGCGACTATACAATTCAATTCAATTCAATTCCAACAAAACTGGTTAAGTACCATAATCTTGTGCTACATACAATATACGAGATCTCTATACATTGTGGTGTTTTTAACTTTTCTATTTATAAGTCTGTCTAAAACATCTGACCTCTGGGGTGGAGACAAATTTAACGTCAGGATTGCCATTTGAACAAATTTGGTAAATGTAAAATATTAAACATTTAGCTCTTGTAGTTTCAGAGAGGAATACTGTTTTTAAAGATTAAGATATGTCAAGCTCTGTAAAACATGACCCCTGGAATTAGGCTAAACCTAACCTCACGTTCACCATTTGAACAAACTTAGTACAGGATCATAAGGTTTTGGTAATGCAAACTATTAAACCCCTAACTTTTCAAATAACCTTGTGGTTTCAGAGAAGATTGTTTTAAGTGTATTCTTATGAAAAATCTCTCTACAAACTTTGGACCCCGGGGTGTAGATATTTGTGACCCAGGGCTACAACTGTTATTATCTACGAAAATAAAACTGTCGAAATCTGTCCAATGGTTCTTGAGAAGATGTTTGAAGATTTTGACCATATATGTTAATGGCGGCAATCTTGGGTGTGTCGATCTTTGGGAAACAAATTAACGCCAGACGAACGACGAACGAACAATAGACGAAGAGTGACCCCAAAAACGTCGGCTCAGGCAAACTTCGTAAGATTCTTTGTCATAATCACTTTCATACAATCTTTATGTTATGACACTATCATTTTTCAACGCACTGCGTGTTTTTAGTGGGTGACCCATTTCCTCTTTAATTGTGAGATGACTGAACAGAGTGTGGACCCTATGATAATCCTTATAGGACGGTAGCGTTTGATGTTTGTCTTTAGTACCCTTAATGGTTTGTTCAAACCGAGACTGCAATATTTCGTATATGTCCTGTTCGGCCGTTTCCAAAGGTCCACTCTCATACTCTTTTATAACAAGCCAGTGAGTACTTACTTTGTGGCTTTCTATGCTTTTGTTTTTTATAATATTGATACATGATCATTTATTTGTTTCATTTATATTGCCTATTAATGCTGCCTGTTACAGATTATAACCTGGCGGGGATATTTTTATTTACAATGTCCCGTTCATTGGGATGACAATAGGGTAAGAGTGAGGTTTTGGTGCACCCTAGAACCTGTTTTAAAACCACAACGCCTTTTTGCCATTGATTCGCTGACCTAATTTGTAAACATTTAGTAGGCATCGAACTCAGTATCGTCCATTTGAAATTTTGTCAAAATTGGTCAACCTGTTTCTGTGGAGATGTCGCTAGCAAACCTGCTATATAAGTCTCTGTAAAACATGTAAAATCTTCATATGCAAAATTTGGAACCCCGGTGCACAGTCAATATTAACCCTAGGAAGTGTAATTGTAAAAATGTTGTAGTCTAGGAGTTGGCCATCATTTATAAATAACAACTGTCAAAATCTGTTCAACGATTCTTGAGAAGAAGATGTTTTAAGGTTTTGATCATACATGGTGATGGTGGCCAACTTGGATATCGCATTTAGACCGCAAAGACCTCAGTATAGTCCATGTGAAACTTGGTCAACATCGGTCAAGCGGTTTCTGAGAATATGTCGTTTACAAATGCTCTATATATGTCTATGTAAAACATGAAACATATCTATATACAAACTTTGGAACTCCAGTTCACAGCCATTTTTGACCCTAGGAACTTTGTTTGTACAACTTCTGTAGTCTAGGAGTTGGCGATCATATATAAATAAAAACTCTCAAAATCTGTTCAGCGGTTCTTGAGAAGCAGATTGTTTAAGGTTTTGAACATATATGGTAATGGCGGCCATCTTGGGTGTCACATTGACGTAATTTGTATAAATGTGGAAAGCGTTGACCTCAGTATCGTCGACGTGAAATTTGGTCAAAATTGGTCAAGCGCTTTCTGAGGAGATGTCGTTTACAAATGCTCTATATGTCTATGTAAAACATGTAAAATCTCCATATACATAATTTGGAACTCCGGGTCACAGCTATTTTTTACCCTAGGAACTTTGTTTGAGCAACTTTTGTAGTCTACGAGTTGGCGATCATATATAAATAAAAACTGTTAAAATCTGTTCAGCGGTTCTTGTGAAGAAGATTTTTTAAGGTTTTGACAATATATGGCAACATTTTGGATGTCGTATTGACGTATTGACTTAATTTGTATAACTTTGGAAGGCATGGACCTCAGTATCGTCCATGTGGAATTTGGACAAAATTGGTTGAGCTGTTTATGAGGAGATGTCGTTTACAGATGCCTATATAAGTATATTTAAATTATGTACAATCTCCATAGTAACAAACGTTGGAACCCCGGGGCACAGCTATTTTTAACCTAGGAACTTCTTCTGTATAACTTTTGTAGTCTAGGACTTGGCGATCATTTATGAATAAAAACTGTCAAAATCAGTTCAGCGGTTCTCGAGAAGATTGTTTAAGGTTCTGACCATATATAGTAATGGCGGCCATCTTGGATGTCGCATTGATCTGATTTGTCAAATTTTGAACTGATTTTACCTCAGTATCATCCATGTGAAATTTGGTCAAATTGTCCAAGGAAAAATTGTTGAACCAAGAGCTATCGGACGAAGACGACGGACGGATGGACGGATGGACACAATTTGGTCACAATAGCTGACTTTGAGCCTTCGGCTGAGGTGAGCTAAAAGGGCCATCGGTAAAGGTCATAGAAATCTTTATTGATATAACCTCATATTATAAAGAAAAAACAAGAGGCCTAGGCTTTCTCCTGATCATCGCTGCAAAGTTTCGTTGAAATCCAGCCTGAGGTTCAGGAGAACTATACTCATTTGCAAAAGAAAGTGGACATTGACTTTTGTTTAGATTTAATTGTATAAAGTTTTTTTAGAATTAAATTGACAACTTCCAAAATGAATATGCCATGTTTGGTACCAACGTTTTTATCATTCCATTGCCAATATCATGTTGTCATGATGTTTTGTCATGTTTTTTTATTTAATGTTAGGTCGAATCATTAAGAGACTGTCGCTTGATAAAGAGGATAGAGTGTAAAGTCAAATTTTCAAAGTGTCCAGTTTCTCTTATAACTGAGTATAGTATGACGAAAGTTAGCGTATTAAAATATTTAAATGGACATAACTGTGCCAAATTCATTCAACTGAAACATGATGATGATATATGAAACTAGGCTAGTGGCCTACTTTGTCACTGACCGTTCCAAGGCGGTAGCCCTATTGTCAACCCTTTTGTGTTTGTGATGTCGTTTGCTTTTATTATTACTTTTACCTTCCTGTTTGTCTTTTGCATGTTTATTTCTGTGTTTTGTGGTTGACAGTCCTCCTTGAATGTTACTTTCCCTGTCAGATATTTTTATATTTCTTAGTACTGATCATCCCCGCCAATATTTGTTGAAATCCGGCCAGGGGATAGGAGAACTAGTCAGGACAAAGAAATATAAAAAGTGTAATGTGATACATTAGTATACGTATCTAAATAAAGATAATGTCTAAAAAAATAAAATAAATAAATAATAAATATTTTAAAATTGTACATCAATCAGAAAAATAGTAATTTCACATTAAAATACTAGGAGCTTATCGGTTATTGAAAATGATTTTTTACTAGTTATTTAATGACACCCTGAGTCTGGACACAACACGTTCCCGGGTCAAATGAACTTAATCAAGACATGAGATTCAGTGTCCCTCGTCCACAAGTCACATAACTATTCATTAACTATCAATCAACATGCAAATTACCAGGGTAACATCCTTGGATTCAGTATAAATTTAGTAAAGCAGTATACCGGTTAAACCGTTGATGCATTACACGTCAGTGTAGAAAAAAGCTGGAAGAGGTTACTCTCCATATGGTAAATGTGGAATCAGAAGTCATTTCTTCGCGCAAAGAACTGCATCCAACAATGAGAAAGACTTGAGGAGAGCCACGGAATATATCATTGGTTTCACAAACCCCATTCCGAGTTGATATCCATGACTATGAGCTATACTGCCGATCGTCCGATATTCCAGCATACCGAGATGTTGCTGATGATCTATTACAGCATCAGGCTGAGAAAACCATGAACTATTTGTCAATGACTTGTTAATTAACAGGCAGACCCGATCTATAACACACTATATTTGGTTAATTGGTTCCCTTATCGATCAAGCATAAGACATATCTTAAGCTGAAGCTATCATATCCGCTAGGCTCAGTACCGTCGTCCCTTGCAAAAGCTGGTGGCAATTCAGTTAGAACTGAAAACGTCAAATTGCTCTACTGTACTGCTTAGAGGCATCATTGAGCCATCTACACAGCGATATACTGAATATGCCGTGTATGTGTGTGAAGGTAACGCAACACTTCATTGTCAGCTTTCAGTTCCTGGTACGCTTGACGATTCTGCAGAGCAGATTTTTTACCTACTTACCAAGGCACCTTAAGTCAACTTTGTGACAGACACTTACGTACCTTGATATGTCAAGTAGTTTGAGTGCAAGAGGCGAGTGGAAACCCCAATTATCGTGTTGTCAAGGTCGAAAACGAAGACCCATTGTGATTTGGAGATTACATGAGTAATCACGACATTACAACACAATTAATTAATCTCATTTGAAACCTACTTTGTCGGGGAAGAAATGTCCCCGGCTTACCACTGCAGATGACAACAGATGACATATCTGTCATCGCCACTGCAGATGGCATATCCGTCATCGCTGATGATCAGGAAGGTCTGTTTTCATCATAGGAGGAAGCATACGTCAGAATGATTATATCACTGTCAGTCCTCACCAACATCTGTAACAATCATGGTGCATTCTCCTGACCCAGACGTGCTGATCCTGCTTTCAAAATTTGTTTCAGGAATACAACCATATGTCATTTTTGGCACTGTGATGATTGAAAGGGAGAATGTTTAATGTGAAACAAATTGTAGAATTTAAGGAGTTCGATATTTGCTTTTTACTACCCACACTACATTGCTTTACAAGCTGCGACACAACCAGTGGCTTTATGCAGAGAGGCAAGGCATTGACAATTATTAAAAAGCACAGAGAGTTTGTGTCAATTTGGATTGCTCGAACAGTAGCATGTACGTTTGGATGAACTTCACAAACAGTACGAAGAGCACGGATAGGATAGTGTGCTGCCTATATGGCAAACCTCTTTACACGGATGTCGAATACGTTTTCACGAGGCCACAACTCGAGCTTTTTGCCGCTCTGTAAATGTTCTATAATCATGCATTTGAACATGCACACTTCCAATTGATTTTATGGGACCATACTGACCAACATTAACCAGACCTAGAAACAAATAAGAAAATACCAAGTTATTGAATTTGACTGGACTATTGAAATTGCGTCATAATAGTTGGTGGACATGATCGCCCAGTAACCGAATGAGCACTCGGTGTTTATTCAAACCACTTATTAAGCCATAATTGTCCCGTTTGTTGCTGTTGAAAATGACAAAATCGCAACATCTCAATGACACCATCAGCCTTGATGACATGGAAATTAGAAACAAATGCATGTTATCATATTGTAATCTATTTAGCCATTCTCGGCAATATAATTATATTAAGATGTAGTCTAGATCATCTGCGACGCTTGCTTGTTTTCAAGACAAACGTCTAGAACAGTTCTCCGAACAAAGTTTGAATTTTCTCGATACACTGGTATCGGTTCTGATTTGCTAAGACAGGAACACGTGCTATCCAAGATATACAGAAAGGTAGATATTAATAAACAAATATAAACCAAGAGGGAAACTGCATTATTATATCGAAGAACTAAATGCTGATGGTCAGAAAGACTTTAATAACAAAAAAAAGAAATACGGTCACGTGGTTCCAGTTTTAAATTTGTTTCTGCATAAACGGTCAAGGCGTTTGTGTTTACAATCAAGCGTCGAAGATGATCAAGACTAAATCTAATTAAGATGCTAACTAAATATTCTTCGAACGTTAAATTATTTCATTTACAAATAAAATATCATCGGCTGCCGAAGGCAAACGGAAACCCACGAACGAGGTTATTTTCTTATGAAAAATCTGCCAATTTGTTTTCCTCCTTTAATATAAGACAGGGAACGTGTACTCACATCCATACACGTTCATACACTGCTTTAAACAATGGTAGTATGTAAATGGCTAAGTTCGCTTTAAGGTTTTACCTTAGTTCATATTATACATGCTACTATACAATAACATGATGTATACTGTAGACAATCATGACAATACTATCACATAGCATTGGTAGACCTGATATTCATGGCCTTTACGAGCTTTTTTTTTTTTGGCTAATCGCTCGTTAGATAAAAACAAATAAAATGTTAAAACACTACTAAACGCCATGAATTGCAAGTCTAATAGCATTGGCGTCAGAACGGATGTTGGGGGTGTGGGATCTGGATGGGGGGGGGGGGGGGGACAGATCCCCATTGATATGAAAGCGGATAGAGGGGTCCAGATTATGGAATGTGTATCCTCCACACCACCACCACCGATGTCAAAGATAAGTAGCATTGTTTTGTTCACTAACAGACAAAACGTCAGACCATCGCCACCCCTCCTCACATAAATATTACAGGGGATGTAGAGGTCCAGAGTACGGAGTGTGTATGACCCCTAAGGTACATGTAGCTATTTCTTGTCCATTAAAATGTGTGACAAATGAACATTTATCGAAGAAAATTGATTCACATATATGACTTATTTTGAGAATATATGGAATTAATCTTAATCTTAATCTTGTAACACTGTGAGCCTGAGGTCACAGCACGAAGGCAGCAAATCTGTCCTGAATCACCATTTTGAACAAACTTGATAGAGGACCATAAGCTAATGCTATATGCGAAGTATGCGAAGTATTTACACTCTGTCACTTGTCGTTTCTCGGTAGAATGTTTAAGTTCCCCATAAAAGTCATAGATGGAAAACATTGGAACACTCACTATACAAACGCTGGACCCCACCCGCTTCTCGCTCCCCCTGCGGCCATTTTTGACACTTTATTTGAACACGCTTGATAGTTTATTAACTAGCTATCAGGTGATCGATTCAGGGCCATGTTGGCCCTCTTGTTTAATTTTTTAGCATGGTGTCATGAGTTTAAATTTCTTTTTTGAGTGTTGTTGTGTTTTGAAATTTTTAAAAAAGGTATTGAATATAATTAAAGATGAAACCCTTTGCTATAGGAGCCATTGTAGCTGGTAAATGATCCACAGACCCTCATGGGTCTCCTGTTCTTGATTATAATTATAAATGATCGCTAAACCCCGGATTATCCAGTTTGCTCATTTGACGTCCTGGGATCAACGATGGCCGACCCCTGCGGTCCAAAGTTTGTATATAGAGATTGTGCACGATTCTACAGAGAGAAAACTTAAAACATCTTGTCAGCATTTGCGAGGGGATGCTTTTTTCATCATTGCGAAGATCCTCATTTTTTACCCTGTTGTTTTATATTATATATTCATGATCATGTATGTGTTTTGCTTAACTTGTCTATTAATGCCGCTTTGTTTGTAAGAGATTATAACCTTGGGTAGGGGGGAATAACTTACACTGACCCGTTTATTGGGATGACATTAGGGTAAGAGCGAGGTTTGGTGCACCCTAGAACCTGGTTTGAACCCTCAGCGGCCGGTTTTGTATACCGATTTTCATCAACATGTCATCAATACTTTCGACAATTGGATGCAAAGAGAAATTGCTTTAGCATTTTATGCAGGTCACAAACTAATACATACAGTCAGGCCTGTGGTACTGATAACTCCATTAAGAGGTCACTTGAGTTTTCATATTCTCTGCCGCTATTATTTAACTAAACGGGTGATACCTTTTGCCACTGACCGTTCCATGGCGGTACCCCTGTTGTCAACCCTTATATGTTTGTGATGTGCTTTTTTACTGAATGTGTTCGGGATGTACTTTTTTATTACACCTGCGTTGTAATACTTGTTGGAGTGACTGTATTCCATGAATGCTACTCTTCCTTTTAGACTTATAACCTTTTCTTTGACCTGTATTAAACAGTCACTTGCTTTAAAAAGCCAGTTTTAATCCTTCCCTTGGGTAGCTGTTTAAGACAGGTTTGACTGTACAACTCATAACTCGGAACACATTTGTGAATGACATGATAAATTATAAACTATGCGTGAGACTTGACAGGTATGTTGCTGGACAAGAACAAATGAACAAACACTTGTGAATTTACTGCATTATAAGTTGAAAATACTGACCTGTTTTGAAATTTACTCATTTAACCGTTTAAGTCTTTCGTATGATGGCATTCAAATTAAATCGTTAGCAATGTACAAGGCAAAGACGCCATGAACGCCGTCATTATCAAGTCTATAATAGCGTAAATAGATTCTATAGCATCTCCATAGTAAATGTTATCACTGCAAAATGTTCAAACCTAGTTAAAATTCTGGGAAACTTACTTTATCATGCAAATATGAACGTCTGCTGTTGACCTTTATCAAGGAAATGTGGGTCTTAATATCTTCTAAGAAAGATTTCTTCAGCTGTATACTATGACTGGAGGTCAACATTGTTTTGACCCCTGGCAACAGCATATCTTGTCCATTTTCACTTTTAAAATTTATATATAAAACTGTCAAAAGCATGACGAGCTGCATTTCCAAATACCATTAAGTTGCAGTACAACAATAACAGGAAACTGCACTACAAAAAAAAGTTATGGTCTGAGCCCAGAGACCAGAGGTCAATGTAAAAAGTAAAAATTCACCGAAATGCACATTAACGCCAGAGATTTCAAATCCTTGCATGCTTTTTGTTATGATAAACACCCACAAATCTGGGGTGTTGAGGGTATTATGGGATCAGCCTGAATTCTTACCTTAACCTTCTCATACTTCAGTTGAAGGAATGTATTCATGTTTTGGCAGAGTGGCTGTGATGTTTAGATTGCAACTAACATGTTGATTTCATGATCTGAACCTTGAAACCATGGGTCAAAATGAGCAAAATTGGATGAAATTTGTTTAAACTCATTCTATACCAGTTTTAGGAGAATTTTCATGTTTGATACAGTTGTGGCCTTGTAAGTGTGCATGAAAGTGCAGACATTTTTGATTGGCTTCAAATCGACTTTATGCCGCTTTTTCCAGTCCGATATTTTTTATCTTTCTCTGTACATTTTAAAACGGGCAATTTTTAAAAGTTAAAACTCCACATGCCGAAGGAAACAAGCGTTTGTAGAAGAACAATTGCAAAATATCAAAATGTACAGTTAAAAGAAAAGACAACATACCAACGTGACTGGCAGCCATTTCCGGCAAGAAACTCGTCACGTGTTTGCTGATATCGGGATAAAAAAACAACGTGAAAACGTATTCTGATATTTAGCGTAAGAGATAAGCCTAGCCGATACTAAGTAAGACATTTTTGTCTGAACCCACGTTTAATTTATTACGTTATCTCTCCATTCATTCGTCGGAACCCACGTTTAATCTATTACGTTATCACTCCATTCATTCGTCGAAACCCGAAACCCACGTTTAATTTATCACTCCATTCATTCATCGGAACCCACGTTTAATCTATTACGTTATCACTCCATTCATTCATCGGAACCCACGTTTAATCTATTACGTTATCACTCCATTCATTCATCGGAACCCACGTTTAACCTATTACGGTATCACTCCATTCATTCATCGGAATCCATGTTTAATCGATTACGTTATCCATCCCTTCAATCGTCGAAACCCACGTTTGATTTATTACGTTATCTCTCCATTCGCTACGACCCTGTCCACCCATATTTTATGATGATCCCAACCACCACCTCAATGTACCTTATAATTAATTTGTAACTGACTTCAAAACTCGTTACTGCGATTTCAACTATACTTTCAACACATATACACATGTGTATTATGTTGTTTGTTTAAGAAGCGCTATAACGTGATCAATAAAGAGAAGTGGCATATATCCCCTGATTCGACACCTCCATATAACGATTAACTGTCGTATATTGTCAAATGTTAGATTTCGAAATGTCATGTAATCAAAGGGATTTTAACTCATGACTCGGGCTGAATATCATAATACCTTAAAATGCTGAGAGGGATTAAATAATTAAAAAACAGTAGTGTAAAAGATGAAATGGAAGACCTGTTATATTTGGGATATCTAGCTCGTTTTGAGCAGGCATTGCACATGTGCCGTAATCGCCTAAAATGATGAGTACATACACATGATTTATGTAAAGTCGGCGAAAAAGTAACATAAGGATACTTACATCATGTATATGTATGTTAATATGAAAAAAAAAATCTATACATCGATGATATTATCTTCGGAGACCCCAAGTTAATTAAATAATCTAAAAGGGTTTGTATTTGTATGGTGTTTTGTTTTACGTCATGTTCAACACATGTACAGAAATATTAAAAGATCGGACATGGAAAGTAGTATTCAAGGAGGACAGTCAACCACAAAACACAGAAACAAACACGCAAACAGACAAACAAGAAGGCAAAAGAAGTAATAAATGCAAACGACATCACAAACACAAAAGGGTTGACAATAGGGCTACCGCCTTGGAACGGTCAGTGGTAAAGTAGGCCACTGGGGGTTTAAACCGGTTCTAGGGTGCACCAAAATACACACTTACCCTACTGTCATCCCATTAAAACAGGACTGTGTAAATAAAGAAATCCCCGCCATGAACTAATCTCTAACCAACAAGGCAGTATCAATAGGCAATATAAGTAAAACACAAATATGCTCGTGTAAATATAATACAAAAAAAACAATAGCCTAGAAAGCCACAATGAAGGTACTCAGTGACTTGGCAGAAGCCAGAGCAACAAGAGAATAAACTTTAAAGGGCACGACAAGAAAGATCATAGACAAACGACACCGTCCCTATGGGCTTTAGGTAGGCGTCATCATAGGGTCCACAGCCTGTCCGGTCATCGTACAATCAAATAATGTGACGGTCGATTTGTTTTTGTGGTGAGGCAGATCACCCACTTTTTCCTGGAAAGAACCAGTACTGTACACCTCCCGCCATCCGTAAGAATCGACACTTCCTCACTTACACGTTGAGCTCCCAGTGGGATTTGACCCGCAGCGGTGAGAGGCGAAGGTTTACAACGCAAAGTCGTTAACCATTCGGTCACAGAGACGCTATAAGGTTTTGTGATGGAAGGAATACATTATAAAATTGAAGCTAATAGTATGTAAAAGGCCGACCTTTAAACATTATTTATACGAGCTATACATGTTACACCATGTTAAGACATAGTTATACCAACTCATATTCGAAGTTAATCAACTGATGAAACAAAGATTCTGGATTTGAGGGCCAATAACAACAATATAATAACACGATATAAAAGCTCATTTTATAGTATATAGTTTATCTAAGATCAACAAACGTATGTTCAATAATAATACTTACAAGGTATGTGGTAAATTAATGCCATTTTACAGTTATATAGTAAGTGTACTTTTCGGAGTATATATGTATGTATATATGTATTCCGAAAAGTACACTTAATAAGCGTTTCTTCCAACCCCATACCCCACCTCACACTAAACACCAAACATTGCGATCCACCCTGCTAATATGAAATCCTGGATCCACTACTTCTGTATTATATATGTTATATATGTCTATCCCTCCAGTTGGGAGGAAGTGAAAAGCAAACAATCAATTGTAATTAATTATTGCATAGTTCTTTTTAATGTATCTATTTATCATGTTATCCTTTTAAGGCCGTTTTTAATTTAAATTTCACGCCGCATCCTATTTTCGTATCTACAATATTATAGTTTTTAAATAAATTGTCACTTTGAAATAGAAGCAATCGCATGTGGCATTCCAGACAATAATTACTTTGCTAACCATTTTTACACGCACAAAATAGAAGAAAAAATGTATACGTTGATTAAAGATTAGCAACATTCCACTCAACTATCACCGAGTGGGCTTTCCTGTTATATTATTTTATCAAAACGTTCTACAAATAGCTGAAAAATGCCAAAAACGTATGATTCACACATTAAACATACTCCACAGATCATTAAAAAATAAATACATCACACGCGTGTTAATCTCACGTCTGAATCTCATTATCCCCACGTGAGACCCACACGCGCCGATTTTCGTCCACGCGAGTTCATATACGAGTACTGTTCACATATTACGTGGACATTTTTAATAGTTATTACTATTTTATAAACCAAGTAAATTACATTATATAGCAATAAAGGTTTACATTTCACTTTCATATCAGTAAATATTATAAAATTATTTGAAACAGATTTCAAGAAATACGAGTTTTTATAACCCTACTGTAGCCGCCGCGGAGCACGTCATTTTTGTGCTATGGTTTCGCAGTGATAATCGAAAACAACCTAACGATATAAATGATGACAAATGCTAGAAATAACAGAAGTAATTGTTATTTAATTAGATTATTGTATTGTTCATGTTTTGCATTAAATAAAAAATTGACAGCATTGTTGTATAACCATGTTTTATAAGTATATCACAGCTTCGGAAAGAGATCATACGAATTTGATCGCGATAAGTACAAATATTCCAAATATTTAAAACAAATAGCATAGTAACAAATAGAAAATAGTCATAGAAAACAAATAGCATAGTCGTGCAAAAAGACATTTTTATTGAAACTATATTGGTATTCTTAATTTATTAATACATGTACATATATTTTGAAGAAAATATGTAAGATTTTAAAATTTTATGTTTTTTTGTATTAATGTTTGTATTAAACATTTTGTTTTATTAAAAAAATCCTATTCTTTAATATTTTATTAACATTATAGTGCTCCGTGAAATTTTTCTGATGTCGTCAATTTTAACTTAAAAGAAAGAAAGCAAGGAAGTGTTCGTCTACTTATCTAAATTTATCATAGTTTTCCTTGTTCAATATTTATAAAATTTCATAATTGTAATTTTAGAAAACAGTTACAATGCTATTTTAGTTGTGTGTATTTTTGCTGACGATTTTGTATTTATTTAGCAATTCCCGAAATGCAGTTATGAAATACAGGTCACATTTTGGACTGCTCCGTAGATGGATTTCTCGCCATATCATATCACTCATTGCAACGTAACGATGTTTGGTTTAAATCATTTGATTTCTTATGAGTTGGATTACGACATATATAAATCTTAAACGTTAACGTCAATAGATGAGCGCGATATCGAAAAAGTCCACACAATATTTGAACAGCCCTCGTATGCTGTCGATTGATTTGTGACGATTAAAAGAAACGAATAATATACGCTATGTCTGTGATTATCGCTAACTATACTGTGTTTATTTGCTATTTCCCTTCAGTCGGTGGTGGGTTGATAAGAATCAACCGACTGCTCGTTACTTAGCAGAGGGGTAGGACCCTCCGAAATGTAACCCACCTGTTGACCGAAATGTAACCCACCTGTTGACCTTTGGTCCGGACTTCAACTAGACGGGCGGTCAGATTTGGCCCGATCTGATCAATCGGTGTGTCACGCCAGCTATAAGAGATCCGACCTTATTATTCAGACAGTACTTGTACACTGTATCTTATATATACAGGATATTTTATGGCGGTGGCGCACGGGCTAATCATGTATTTCAAAACGCTATATGGCTATACTCATGCCACTTTTTAGGCGGAACATAGGTGCGGCTCTTTGACTTTTTAGTTAAGGGGTTATGTCCGCTGGGTGGTATGGGTCTGATGCGTTAGCTTTATATGAGTATACCTTCTACGTATTCTTGGCATTTTGACTGTTGGATATCCACAGGAAATGTCCCCTTGTTGGACTCCGTGGTGGACGAGAAGCGTGGAGGGTGAATTCTTAACGACTATCATGGCAGCTCAAGACGCACAATCTACTCTTAAACGAAAAAAAAAAATGAATCTGAATCTGATACTGAGGAACCAGTGATCAACAAGTCCTTTCCTCGTTTTCTCATCATCGAATCGGAAAACAGGGAAGATGTGTCACCTTTCATAATCGAGAAAACTGTCCATTCCATTGCAGGACATGTAAAGCAAATTAAAAAATTAAAAAACGAAACTATTCTTATTGAAACAGAAAAAAAATCTCACTCCGAGAATTTACTTACAATTACACAAATTTTAAACACAAAAGTCAAATGCTACCCTCACTCCTCTATGAATATTTTCAAAGGCGTCATCAGGTGCCCGGATCTCTCCGGAGTACCTGAAGACGAAATTATTCACGAGCTTGCGCCACAGTTGGTAACTGCGGCTCGCCGAATAACCTTAAAGAGGAATGATACAATTATTAATACAAATACTATCGTACTCACATTTGCAACACCCGTCTTACCAAAAACAATAAAGGTAGCATATCTGCAATTACATGTTGACGCCTATATCCCAAACCCGTTACGTTGCTACAATTGCCAAGCCTTTGGGCACCACAAGTGCAGGTGTACTAAAGAAGAACGTTGTGGTAAATGTGGCGAGTCTGCATTCAAGCATAACGAACCAGATTGTCCTAACGCCCTCAAATGTACCAACTGCGGTCTAGGACATCACGCAAATTCAAAATTATGTGAAAAATTCAAAAAAGAAAAAGAAATCATAACAGTTAAATATACACAAAAACATTCCCTTTCCAGAAGCACGAAAATTGATTGAAGAAAAAAATAAAATCTCAAATCCGACCTCATACGCATCTATTCTCAAAACAAAAGCAACACACACAGAATGCAGGGATACAAGTACGCAATACGAACCACAGCCAGAAATTCAAAATACAAAGAATACATCCTCAGTATCAAATCCAAACAAAAGTCAACAAATACAACTTTATCAGTATTTATTAATATGCGCACTAGCGTTCGTTTAGTGCAGTGTGGCGGCTGTAAAAAGTCTCCCCGTGCTACGAATCAGTAGTGTTATTTTTTACTGGTCCTTTGGGACCAACGAGCCCAATATAGGTGGCTTTAAAGTAGAATACCGCTTAAGCCGGTGCTAGGGAGCGTGAGGGGTGTTGCTTCTTTCATTACTTCTCATGAACAGACCCAATAAAACCGAGTCTGCTGCTTTATTCTCTGAATTGTGTTTGTTGCTCTCAAAGGATCTCCTTTATCAGTATTTATTAACAAACCAAAATTAAATTTTTCACCTAATCAAACTTTTTCATTTAAATCGAACACAAATTCGGCAAGCTCTGGCAATGTCAAGAGCTCGTCAATTTCTCAGAATTGGAAAGCGGATTCTTCTACGACTGTGAAGTCTAGTAATTCCCCAGTCGTGAAGCCTACTTCCTCGGTTGGAAAGCCTAGTGCTGCTCCAACTAAGGAAGTTAGAAAGCCTAGTGCTTCTCCAACTAAGGAGCACAGAAAGCCTAGTGCTTCTACAACTAAGGAGCACAAGGAGCAGCCAAAGGTGTCTAACGGCCCTATTGAGCTGAATAACACATTTGAACAACTCATGGACATTTCAGATCCAGCAGCTGCACTGCCACTTCCATCCTCTCATGAAAACTTAGTTGCGGTGCCACTTCAGCTGACTTTTTCCAGAGAGGAGGATTCATCAGTGGAGATGTCGCTGCTTGAGTCTCCTAAGACCTCTCCTAAATCTAAGGCCAAAAATAAAAATAAAATTTAAAGTCGCCTTAGCGCTAAATAATGGGTAAAACTAATAAGATCATTCAATGGAATTGTCGAGGTTTGAAACCAAATTATGATGAAATCAGCTTAATTTTAAATGAACATAACCCTATTGCCTTTTGTCTTCAAGAAACATTCTTGAAAACAAGTGATAAGATATCTTTTAAACAATACTCACTATACAATCATAGTTGTGATACCGGGGACAAGGCGACTGGTGGAGTTTCGATAATCGTTAATCGAAACATTCCTCACAGACCTGTTGCGTTGAAAACAAATTTGCAAGCTATTGCGGTCAATGTTACTATGCACAGAGTCATAACAAGATGTTCCTTATATTTACCACCTAGTTCTGCACTAGACCCTAAAGACCTAAATCACCTAGTTGCACAATTGCCATCACCTTTTATACTCTTGGGCGATTTTAATGCACACAACTACATCTGGGGTTGTAAAGATATAAACGATAAAGGCAAGAAAATTGAATATTTCTTAGCCAAAAACAATTTGTGTCTTTTTAATAATAAGTCCCATACTTATTTACATCCTGCTACAGGCTCTCATTCTGCCATTGATTTAACAATATGCAATCCAACGCTGTTGATGGATTTTTCGTGGAGTGTTGGAGACGACCTCTGTGAAAGTGACCACTTCCCCATATTTCTTGAAAATATCGGCCCTCCACTTCTCGAAAAAACGCAACGATGGAAACTTCGCAAGGCTGATTGGACTACGTTTCAATCTCTTTGCGAGGACCAATTAAAGCCTTCCGTTTTCGATGATGTCGAAGACGCATCTGCTCTTTTTACCAAAACTCTTCACGATATAGCTGATCAAACCATTCCAAAAACCTCGGCAAATCCTAAACGCCCACATAAACCATGGTACGACGATGACTGCAAAAAAGCAGTCAACGATCGTAAAGCTGCATGAAATATTTTTTTAAATTGCGGCCAACTCAAACAAATTTAGATAACTTTAAAGTTTTTCGTGCGAAAGCCCGTCGTACAATTAAGGATAGCAAGAGGAAATCCTGGAGATCTTACGTCTCCAGGCTGAATTCTCGCTCATCTCTTAAGAAGACATGGAACATGGTCCGGAAAATAAGCGGTAAAGGTGATGATAGTTCTGTAAATCATCTTAAAACAGATAATGGAGATATAACGCCTGCCAAAGATATTACAAACACTTTGGCAGGAACCTTTTTAACAAATTCGTCTTCTGAAAATTGCCAACCAAATTTTCTGAAAAATAAGAAACTAAAAGAACAGAAGAAGCTGGAAAAAAAAGTCAAAAAACTTGGAAAAATACAATAAACTATTCACTCTCAAAGAACTCCGAGAGTCCCTTAAAAAGGCTAATGATACATCAGCTGGTCCTGATGATATCCATTATCAATTACTAAAACATTTACCTGAATCCTGTCTCTCTACCCATCTTGATATATTTAATAAGGTTTGGGTGACGGGAAACTTCCCCGATTCTTGGCGGGAAGCAATCGTTATTCCAGTCCCCAAACCTGGAAAGGATCATACGGACCCAAAAAATTATCGCCCAATCGCTTTAACGAGTTGTATATGTAAAACCATGGAACGAATGATTAATGAGAGACTCGTTTGGTACCTGGAGTCCAACAAACTGATAACAAAGTATCAAAGTGGATTCCGGCGCCAACGAGGCACAACAGACAATCTCATACGATTTGAATCGTTTATTAGGGAAGCTTTCATAAAAAAAGAACATCTAGTCGCTGTATTTTTTGACTTGGAGAAAGCTTATGATACTGCATGGAAGTATGGTATTATGAATGATCTTCATGACCTTGGTCTTAGAAGCCGATTACCCATTTTTATAGAGAATTTCTTAGAGGACAGACAGTTTCGTGTCCGAATGGGTTCAACCCTCTCTGACATCCATGCACAGGAGATGGGTGTGCCACAGGGCAGCATACTCTC
This sequence comes from Cyrtodaria siliqua, assembly GCA_037043455.1. Taxonomy (NCBI): domain Eukaryota; kingdom Metazoa; phylum Mollusca; class Bivalvia; order Adapedonta; family Hiatellidae; genus Cyrtodaria; species Cyrtodaria siliqua. The sequence continues at coordinate 81,053 of JAWPHD010004548.1, read as the reverse complement.
TGTCACTCTTTTTAGTATACAAATTAATAGTATTGTTAAATGTATCAATCCTGGTATGGATTGCTCTCTATATGTTGACGACTTTGTTATATGTTATCGTGCAAAAAACATGAACACTATTGAGAGACAACTTCAACAATGTCTCAATAAACTTCAGACCTGGTCTGATGAAAATGGTTTTAAATTTTCTAAATCTAAAACTAATTGTATGCATTTTTGTCAACAACGTAAACATCATGAAGACCCTCATCTAACACTTGATGGCACACCAATACCAGTAGTGGATGAGACAAAATTCCTTGGTCTTATTTTCGACCGTAAATTAACGTTTATACCACACCTTAAATACTTGAAGGCCAAGTGCCTTAAAGCTCTTAATTTACTTAAAGTTGTTGCAAACACTAAATGGGGAGCAGATCGTAAAGTCCTCTTGCGACTTTACAGATTTCCTATCAGATCCAAGCTGGACTACGGCTCGATAGTATATGGATCGACACGCAACTCGTTTGGGTGACGGGAAACTTCCCCGATTCTTGGCGAGAAGCAATCGTTATTCCAGTCCCCAAACCTGGAAAGGATCATACGGACCCAATAAATTATCGCCCAATCGCTTTAACGAGTTGTATATGTAAAACCATGGAATGAATGATTAATGAGAGACTCGTTTGGTACCTGGAGTCCAACAAACTGATAACAAAGTATCAAAGTGGATTCCGGCGCCAACGAGGCACAACAGACAATCTCATACGATTTGAATCGTTTATTAGGGAAGCTTTCATAAAAAAAGAACATCTAGTCGCTGTATTTTTTGACTTGGAGAAAGCTTATGATACTGCATGGAAGTATGGTATTATGAATGATCTTCACGACCTTGGTCTTAGAAGCCGATTACCCATTTGTATAGAGAATTTCTTAGAGGACAGACAGTTTCGTGTCCGAATGGGTTCAACCCTCTCTGACATCCATGAACAGGAGATGGGTGTGCCACAGGGCAGCATACTCTCTGTCACTCTTTTTAGTATACAAATTAATAGTATTGTTAAATGTATCAATCCTGGTATGGATTGCTCTCTATATGTTGACGACTTTGTTATATGTTATCGTGCAAAAAACATGAACACTATTGAGAGACAACTTCAACAATGTCTCAATAAACTTCAGACCTGGTCTGATGAAAATGGTTTTAAATTTTCTAAATCTAAAACTAATTGTATGCATTTTTGTCAACTACGTAAACATCATGCAGACCCTCATCTAACACTTGATGGCACACCAATACCAGTAGTGGATGAGACAAAATTCCTTGGTCTTATTTTCGACCGTAAATTAACGTTTATACCACACCTTAAATACTTGAAGGCCATGTGCCTTAAAGCTCTTAATTTACTTAAAGTTGTTGCAAACACTAAATGGGGAGCAGATCGTAAAGTCCTCTTGCGACTTTACAGATCTCCTATCAGATCCAAGCTGGACTACGGATCGATAGTATATGGATCGACACGCAACTCGTACTTGCAGATGCTCGATCCTATACATAATTAAGGATTACGACTCGCCTTAGGTGCCTTTCGTACATCACCAGCCGAAAGTCTATAAGTTGAAGCTAATGAACCATCACTGTCTCATAGATGGGACAAATTAGCCCTTCAATACGCCATTAAATTGAAGTCCAACCTTTTAAACCCAACTTTCGATAATGTTTTTAATCCAAGTTATGAACCTTTTTTTGATCGAAAACCGAAGGCCATTCGATCATTTGGTCTTCGTATTAAACCAAAATTGAGAGACACTGAAATCGACCTAAATTTAATTGCCAAGTACAAAGTACCACAAATTCCACCGTGGACTTTGGAAACACCAACAATTATTTTCGATCTTTGTAATAGTAACAAATCCAATACAGACCCTACTGTCTTTCAAAGCAAATTTAATGAAATTAAATCGAAATACAGTAACTTTCAACTTGTATACACAGATGGTTCTAAAGATGGAGATAATGTAGCTGCAGCAGCTGTTATTCACAAACACAGCATAAAGAGCCGCCTGCCTGACAAGTCCTTTATCTTTTCAGCTGAACTTAAGGCAATTGAACTTGCCTTAAATTATATTCAGAAATCTGATGATGACCATTTTGTAATCTTTTCTGATTCCCTTTCATCTCTTCAAGCACTGGATAATATGAAACATGATAACCCAGTTGTGCTTCAACTTTTAGAAAAGTACACTTCTCTTATAATTGATAATATTATTATTTTCTGCTGGCTTCCAGGCCATGTAGGAATACGTGGTAATGATAGAGCTGATAGTGCTGCTAAGATAGCATTAGATTTACATATATCTAATACCAAATTACCTTATACTGATTTTAAAAGTTGTATTAACACATATATTCGTAACTCTTGGCAAACCGCTTTGGATTTGTCAGTTAACAATACACTCCATTTAATTAAACCGTTACTCGGAGAATGGCGTTCTTCTAGTAGACCCATTCGTCGAGAGGAAGTTGTCCTAGCCCGGTGCAGGATAGGGCATACACGTTATACTCATTCATATTTATTACAAGGTGAGCAATTACCAGAATGTATACCCTGTTTTGCACTGTTAACGGTCAAACACATATTGCTGGAATGTGTAGATTTTGATCCTATGCGTCAAAGCTACTACAATGTTAATACTATGACCGAGTTATTTAATACTATAGATTTTAGTCTAGTTTTAGATTTCCTGAAGGAAATCAGACTATATAAATCATTATAATATGTTCTTGTATATATTTACATTTTTATATACCCGTTTTCGGGCATTTGTAATGTGTTCTTATATATATTTACTTGTTTATATACCCGTTGACGGGCATTTGTTGATTTACATACATAGTTTATATTAAACCTTATCATCTCTTACTTTTTAATAGTTTTATCTTTATATATTTGCCCTAATTTTTAAATAATACTTCATTTTTGCACACAATATGACCTATCTATGTGTCGACGTGCCGTAAAACACCATTCATTCATTTATTATTTGCTATTTACGTCATAAATGATAGGTAAATAAAGTATTGAAATATTTATTAATAAATAATATATGTTGGTCTGAATGAAATTTTTGTTGGTAACATTCGGTAGTTGATTCTTACTTGTAACCATGTATTGTACCAAGTTTATGAATAGGGACACATACACATCTTCTCATGTGTAATTTGCAATAGTGTATATTGATCTTATTTATGGTTATATGTAGGTATTTGATATTTCTTATTTTTAAATGTATCATATGTGCCTGAATATTTGGCATTCGTAGTAAAGAGAACAATTTTAGCATAAATTAATGGATTTTGTAACGTGTTATTGTTATAAAAAAATGCAGGTATAACCCCTAAAGGTTAAATTCATAGAACTACTCCAAACTATTGAATGAAATTAGTTTTAACATTATAAATCTCGTTAAATTCCAGCTCTGAGTAAAATAATATATTTTGATAATTTTAATTATTTCTAAGAAAGATGACTTTATTATAACATGATTGATCAACTATAGCTTTCCCTCCAGTCTTGAAATTATCATTATAGAATAAAGAAAAAACAGTCGTACGCAAGATAATTGCCACTTTGATTTGATTTGATTGTATTACTGTTTTACATTTTCATCCTAATCCACCCTACCTGTGTTTTATCAAAATCATCCTTAAGTCACGACTATTTTGCATAGTAGGATATCTCATTAAGAGTCTCATGCACATTCAGATAACTATATGAACCGTCTAATGTTGCCGAGACATCTTATGCACGTGGTGTGAATTTGTATTTTTCTTGGTTAAATACCGGTTCAAAATACATAAGTTAATTGAAAACATGTTGTTTATTGTTAATCCAGCAAACAATGTATTATACAAACCTGTTGTTGATACTCGGAAAGAATAAGCCTCTCTGGACTCAAGATGCTTAGCTGTGCACATATTCTTATGTGAATCTAATTTAGTCAGATGTCGCCATTTTCTACCATCAATGGAGACTTCAATTTGATATGACTTGGATTGTGCAAATATGTCTCTATTGGGTAGTGACCAGTACAATTCCACGGATTCCTTTGTTGGCTTGGTGAAGGTCAGAAATCCAGTTGTTTCTGTAGGTTAGATAAACACCATGTCTAACATTGAATCTCTACATGAATTATATACAAAATTGCTTAGAACTTCACGTGCTTGAAATGAGGTGTTAAAACGTAATATACTGAAAGGAAAAACAAACGTATATTCAAATATTTGCCTCTACTACACTATTATATACACCTAATTCCACGTAATATTCCAGATATATCAACGTGTTTTGTATAAAAAGGGGCTACAACTAATAACAGAAAGGACAACTATGTCATGTAGTGGAACTTTTAATCAAAGTATTCTTTGTTACACAAAATTCGTAAATGTTGAAGTTTCGCTTGAAAACTTCAAGCCATTTCAGTTTTGTGTTTAATGTTTAGAGATTGCAACATTTAAAACCTAAGTTTGCTCACCTGCTTGAGCCAAATGAACATTCTGTCGATAACGAAACTTTAAAGTGGTAACCATTGTTGTATTCGGTGCTGTTTAAACCTTCTTTTCGAAAGGACAGGCATAATGTCGCCATTTACCATTCGATTAGCAGTAGCATATTAAACATACAAAATATAGCGGAAATACCCACTATGCGTTTTTTTTTCTTTCAGTATGCTATGATATTGCAAGAATACCCAAAAACAATATGCACACTTGAGGTTAAATTGCTAAAAATGTTTAAAGATATGTTAGTATATATCTCGTTGTACACGATTATCATACCTGATTCATGGATGGTTTTATCAGCAGGTTGGTTTGGTCCCCAGGAGCTTTGCCAGTTTTTTTCTTAGAAAGAGAAAAATATAAATAATGAAAATTATCCAAAGTGATCAATTATACGATGAGATAATGTTACGTGAAAAATATTAGACGCTCATATAGTTTAGAGAAGATGGCCAGATTTATCCCAGGGTCTCTATTTTAACAAACTCGGTAGAGAACCATAATCATATGTAATATATGAGCGCTCTGTGCCTTGCGGTATCAAAGAAGTAGATTTTAAAAAAGTTTTTTCCCTACATAAAGCTATGTAAAACTTGTGACACCTGGAGCGGGACCAAATTTGACTATTGCCGAGCATGTGTAGAAATAAATAGTGTTAATTGATGACAATGTTTAGAAGTGTTTACCGTTTGTGGGGTCGACGTATGATTGAAGGAATGGCCCTAAACAGATATCAACTTACGAACGCGTGTATATTAAGAGCTCCTAACAGCGAGAAATATAATACCATCGTATAACATACTTTGCCCATATACATCTAAGGCAATTTATACCAATACTAGGACCCTTTATGTTGTGCTAGTAGGGAATAACGTGCGTTTGAACTGTCAGTGTTTTAGCATAACTTCGAAATTTTAATAACTTGCAAAGACGGACGTAATAAAAGGACATACTTTTCCAAAGTATGTTGCAGAAATATGTAACCTGCACCTGATATGTTATCTATTGATACTATATACTGGTCTTAACAATGCGAATTGGGTTGTAGGTGTAGTATCAGCAGTTATACATGCATGCCCTTGTGGGTTAATATGAATGCCGCACGATGATGCATATATATTTGAGAAATATGCGGACGTTTTTTCAAGGTTTTGGAAAACTAAAGGAATATCAGTTGGACATTACGTTGGATGAGACGGTTAAACCAGCTGCGTGAGAAACTCGAGCATAAGTTAAATGAGCTCGAGAACATGGACATCATTGAACGTGTCAGTGGACCTTCTAAATGGGTTTCACCCATAGTCATTGTACCGAAAAAAAACAATGACATTCGTATAAGCGTGGATATGAGGCAGGATAACACCAACGGGTTTGACACCCAATCCCAACGGTGGATGAAGTACTGCAGGACCACGTAAACTGGACATCAGCATGGAGTATCATCAAATTGATCTGTCACATGAATCACGTGAGATTACAACATTCACAACACATATGGGATTGTATATGTACAAGAGATTTATGTTCGGTATTTAATGTGCTTCGGAGCTGTATCAGTCAATTCTACAGCATATTTTCTCAGAATGTTAACGGGTTGACAATATCATGTATGATATAATCGTGCACAATGAAACAAAAGAAAAACATGACAGGCGATTATATCACGTGTTAAATGTGTTAAAACAAACGGAATTAAAACAAACGGGATTAAAATTGCGTTTGATGAGCTCAAGAAACGGTTATCTAGAGCAGAAACGCTAGGGTACTATGACAAAAAAGCACCGACCAAGGTCATATTTGATGCCAGTCCAGTAGGCTAGGATCCGTGCTAGTTCAAGAGCAAAACGGTGAATTTCGCGTAATAAATTATGCAAGCAGAAGTCTTACAGACGTCGAACGTAGGTACTCGGAGACTGAAACGTAAGGTCTGAGTTGCGTCTGGGCTCTTGAACGTTTCCATTCGTGGTTATACGGTACTGAATTTGAATTACTGACGGATTGTAAACCGTTATAATACATTTATACGGCTAGGTCAAAACCATGTGCTAGGATAGAGCGATTGCTGCTTAGATTGCAACCATACACATTTAAGGTAAAGCACATTAAAGGTATTAAAAAATAGCCGATGCACTGTCAAGGTTGTTGGCTAAGCAACCGGGTCAAACCGTAGATCTAGATTCGGTCGATGACAACCCATATGTCAAAATCGTTACTAGGGAAGCTACGCCCAGTGCTATGACAACGCGTGATTTAAGAAAGCGTGAGCTGTTGATGATGAAATTAACAGTTTACGGAAATGTTTAACATCTGGAGAGTAGCATTTGTTGCAACAAAAACAATATTTACCAATAAAAGATGAACTATGCGTCATTGGGTATCTTGTGCTCCTTGGTACAAGAATTTGAGTACCTGAAGGTCTCAGAAAACGTGTGTTAACATAAGCACATAATGGTCATCCGGGAATAGCGATGAAACGTCATCTTAGAACAAAAGTATGGTGGCCAGATATAGATAAGGAGGTAGAAACCTTTTATAAAACGTGTCACGGTTGTCAATTAGTCGGCCTCCTACTAGTCCAGAGGCTATGACTCGTACAGACCTACCGACAGGTCAGTGGCAAGATATAGCCGCAGACGTACTGGGTCCATTACCGACAGGTGATTACATATTTGTATTAATTGATTAGTCGTTATTTCGAGCTTGGAATAACAAAATGTATTACTTCGGAGCGATTGATAAAATTGTTGAGCAATTTGTTTGTCACACATGGCCTACCATTGCCTCTTAGTACAGATAATGCGAAAGGTTTCGTATGCGATCATTTTGCTGCTAGCTTTTTAAGCAGCAATGGTTTTGAACATCGACGTGCTCTACCAGTAAGGCCGCAAGCCAATGGGGAAGTAGAGAGTCAAAATCGAGCAATTCTTAAACGACTTATTAGAGAGGCAAAATCGAGCAATTCTTAAACGACTTCGAATTTCGCAAAGCGAGGAAAGAAACTGGAAATCTGACTTAAATGATTATCTAATGATGTACTATCGTGAACTTTGGAAAGTTGCAGAGACTTTGAGATCTTAAAATGTTACAATTATGAATGACATTGATATTTAATATTTTTATATATTTGATATATATTTTTGGGAATTATTTATCTAAAAAGGGAAGGATTTTAGTATCAGCAGTTATAACTGCAAGCCCTTGTGGGTTTACATGAATGCATGTCTATCATGTTACAATAGTATAAGATGCTTAGACTGCTGGGATTTAAGGAGTCTTTACTTGTAGTTCGTAGTACACTGTAGTAATAAAGTATATACCCTTAATGGTGTTGTTTGTGTCTTAAATGACGAATGCCTAGCCAATGACATTACAGCAAGGTTATGTAACTTGCGCATCGCATGTTAGGTTTGGCACAGAATACATGATTGTGTGAAGTGTCATTAAATTCTGCAAAGCTGTTTTAAAATAATGTTCAAGATGTATGAGCCCATGTTTAATCTGGATTGGTTCATGTACTTAATTGTCAGCCGAGTGGTTAGAGTCTCTGGATTGGGATCTCTCGACCCTTACCGCCGTAGGTTCGATCCCTCAGGGACCTAGGAATCTTTTTGTGAGGAAGCTTTCAAGCTGGCTTGCAGAACGATGTTGGTTCTACCCATTATGAAAGTATATACCCTTAATGGTGTTGTTTGTGTCTTAAATGACGAATGCCTAGCCAATGACATTACAGCAAGGTTATGTAACTTGCGCATCGCATGTTAGGTTTGGCACAGAATACATGATTGTGTAAAGTGTCATTAAATTCTGCAAAGCTGTTTTAAAATAATGTTCAAAATGTATGAGCCCATGTTTAATCTGGATTGGTTCATGTACTTAATTGTCAGCCGAGTGGTTAGAGTCTCTGGATTGGGATCTCTCGACCCTTACCGCCGTAGGTTCGATCCCTCAGGGACCTTGGAATCTTTTTGTGAGGAAGCTTTCAAGCTGGCTTGCAGAACGATGTTGGTTCTACCCAGGTGCCCGCCCGTGCACGAAAATTGCCTGGAGGGGCATCCGGGGTCCTCCACCAATGAAAGTTGAATACTCGCCATACGACCTTAGCTGTTGGTGCGACTATAAAATTCAATACAATTCAATTCAAACAAAACTGGTTAAGTACCATAATCTTATGCTACATGCAATTTATGAGAGCTATGTACCTTGTGTGCTCAGAGGAGATGTTTTTAAATGTTCTATATATAAGTATATACAAAACATCTGACCCCAGATGCGGAGCAAAATTTAACGTCAGGATTGCCATTTGAACAAACTTTGTAGAAGACCATAGTACGCTAATGGTAAATGTAAAATATTAAACATCTAGCTCTTGTAGTTTCAGGGAGGAATACTGTTTTTTAAGATAAAGATATGTCAATCTCTGTAAAACATATGACCCTGGGCTTGGCTAAACCTGACATCAGTGTCACCTTTTGAACAAAATTGGTACAGGATCATAAGCTTATGGTAATGGAAAATATTAAACCTCTAACTTTTGAAACAAATGTAATAAAGGAACATAAAATGATGCTACATTTAATATATGATAGCTCTGTACCTTTTGACTTCAAAGAAGAAGATTTTCCTATGCAAAACATGCAAAACGTGCAAAATTTCTCTATACAAACTTTAGACCCCGGGGCGCAGATATTTTTGACCTACGGGGTACAACTTTTATAGTCTCCAAAAACAAAACTGTCGAAATCTGTCCAATGATTCTTGAGAAGAAGATGTTTTAAGATTTTGACAATATATGTAAGGGTGGCCATCTTGGATATGGATATGTCGCTTTCTGAGGAGAAGTCATTGAAAGCAAAAGTTAACGCCGGACAGACGACGCACGAACGAACGACAGAGGAAGAGTGATCCCAATAATTTGGCTCAGACAAACTTGGTAAGATTCTTGGTCATAATCACTTTCATACAATCTTCATTAAACTTGTTAAAAAGTTTATCAAAAGATGTTATGACCTTATCATTTTGCAACGCATTGAATGTTTAGTGGTTGATCCATCATATACAGTTCGTCACTATGCTTCATCTTTGATTGTGCGATGACTGAACAGATTGTGGATCCTATGATGACGTCTACCTACATCCTTATAGGATGGTAGCTTTTGATGTGGTTTTTTTTTATATTGTCTTGTCCTACTCATAATGATGTGTTCTCTTGTTTCTTTGGCTTCTCCCAAGCCAATGAATACTTATTTTGTGACTTTCTATGCTTTTTAGTATATTATTTATACATGATCATTTATGTTTTTCATCTATATTGTTAAAAGCGTTAATGTTTTCTAACTGATTGGAACTTAGAGATTTGGGAAAACTGTCTCTCTCTCTCTCGAGTATCAAAACATGACTTATATGGTGACGTGATTTACAAACTTCGTAAGATCCTTTTTTCATGATCACTTTCATACTGTCTTTGTTAAACTTGTTAAAAGGTTTATCAAAATAGGTTATGACCCTATCATTTTGCAACGCACTCCATATTTGTGGTGGACCCATTTACAGTTCGCCACTATGCTTTCCTCTTTAATTGTGCGATGACAGGACAGGCTGTGGACCCTATGATGACGTCTACCTAAAGCCTAAAAGAACGGTGAATTCTTTAGAAAAAATAAAACATTAATGAAAATAGGACAAAAAAATTCTCTAGTACCCACAATGCATGCAAAACACTGGTCAAACTGTTTCAATCCAGAAATACAAACATGTTGGTATTTTTCCCAAACATAGCAATCTGATATTTTATAACTAGCCTATAAAATTAAAACGCTCGTGGGGATATAAATTACTAGTTAATTTGCTTTGGAAGCATCAAAGTTGTGCAATACAATAGTGCAACTACAAAACCTACCTTCATTTTTCCTGCTGTTTTGTTCTGAAATATAAAATAATTTTAAATGATACCTTTATCAATATTTATTAACACGTTTTAGTAATAAACGCTCGTGATAATATAGTACTTCACAGTGATTCAGGTGCTTAGTGCGCTTATTAACCAACACTAATCCGAGTATCAAAAGGTATAGCAGTGCACAATGGGATAATTTGTAAGATTGTTTTTTTATGGCAAAGTGACTTTTTACAAGATGTATATAACTACTACTAACTTGTCAAACTAGATGTATATGTTCTGTACGAATATGAAAGGATAATTAAGAAACAAATAAAACAATAATGAAAACGGGACATACTAATTCTCTAGTACCCACAATGCATGCAAAGCACTGGTCACATACAATAGGTAAAGAGAGACAACATGCGATAATTGTAGTGAATAAATTACACTGATGGAGGTATGAACCCTTGAACACAATTTGACTACAATGTGTATCATCTCAATCTTCTCTAAAATTAGATGAACGTATATATTGACAGACAGGCATTTAATATCACGCATGTCTTTAATGAGTACATTGCTTTATATTGATACATTTGCTGGATGATGCTTATGCATTCACATAGTAAGATACATAGGTTCAATTAGTTAATGCATTTATCCGAATCATATTTGTCTGTATTTATTAAAGTATTATAAATAAATTCATCTAGCGCTGAGCCAATAGTGCTACTCTCGTTGCGAGCCAAATAAATTTGCTACTATTATCAAGAACTACAAAGTTTTAACCTTGGTTTGAAATGCAATTATCTTTTGTATTCCTGCTGAAGTTATATTTAGAGCATCTTAATCATGCTTTTCATATTCCATAGAACATAAGTTTAAAATCGTCAAAATGTGTAGCAGCCCACAATGGGATAGTTTTTAAGATCGGTTATCAAAGAAAGTGACTGTTCAGTACAATTCGGAATACATCCTGTGATGTTTCTTATTTTGTTATTTTATATAGCTTTACAACAACATCTTAGTGTTGCTTTTGTTAGTTTCTCTGGATGTGCATTTTATTGTTAGAGAATTCCTTTTGATGGGATGTAAGTTAGGTTTCACTGTCTTGTCTATTTGGGCGCTGAAGACAGGATAATAGCGAGGATTGTGTACACATAGAATCGATTCAAGCTAACCTGTAGGCCTTATTGCCTACTGACCGTTCCAAGTCGGTAACCCTGTCTTTACCACCCTTTCTGTTGTATTTTGTCTTTTTCTTTTATAATTAATAAATATTGCTCCTTGTTTGTAGTACAGTGCGGACCTACGATGCCATTGCGTTTGGACGCTGTGGTTTTTGTATGACCCTATTGAATCCACATGTGGTCGTATGACATGAAACTTGGTACATTTAATAACAAGGTCCGAACTTCGAGTTGTGATTTCCTTAATTTATTGGTACATATAAAACATTCCGAACAATTACAAATTCATAATATGCTATGATCATCCTGTTATATATATACACATATCCGTTTCTTATAGTGGTTCTCAGTACTTCCATTTCGCCCCATTAGTGCAAAAGGTGACAAGTGACATATTTGGTTATTTTGAGTTTTTGTCATATATATGTTGTATTTCATGTACTCTATCATGTCAAATAAAATAGACATAACCCTTTTCATTAATTGATAATGAAGTAGTGATGTTTTCTCCCTTTGATAAACAACCAAATTTAATCATGCTAAAAAGTGCTAAGTGCAGCCATGTTTGTGCTAAAAGGTGCCATTTGCCAGATGGCACCTTATTGCATCCACTGCATTTTTTAAAAATTTAGAAAACATACAGCAAGAAGGTGCCCAGTGACATGTGGCTCCTTTTAGCACCCTTGGAATATCATATATACAGCTATGTAAATGAAGCAAAAACGTGCCATATGCCAAATGACATTTGAATGATCGTCAATGGAATGTTAATTTAACAGACTATGATTAGCTGTTACTGATACATATAAAATCAAGATACAACTTTATTGAAGTGCAATAAACACTCCTGTTTCCAACGTTCAGCACCATAACAGTACCAGGTACCAGATACATACATTCTGTATATATAACAAATCTACTTGAGGAAAATCTATGAAACTATCAAACTAGTTAACATACAATAATTTGGAAATTCATGAATACCAGTAGCAACTCTTAATACCGGTAAATCCACAACTTCACTTCAAATTAAGAGTGTATTCTATTGCTGGTGAGAATAAAAATATTAATAACTGAAACATGAGCAATGTTTAATGATAAAATTCTTCCGATATACAACTCCATACAAAAGGGTTGAGCTTAAGCCGGTGCTAGTCTGCAGCTTTATTCTCTTAACTGTGTTTGTTGCTCTCACAAGGGATCACCTTTATCAGCATGTATTAACTGTAAAATAGTCCTTCTCTAAAAGAGAACATGTTTGCAGGAGCGTAGCGTGCCATACTCAATTACTCACGTGAGTCAACTTTTCAAACGAATGCTCAAAAAATAAAAACTCGAAAAACGCAATAAAAAGGTGAATGAAATGTTGAGGAAATAATGGTATTTTCGACAGGATTTAAATCTTTCATCCTGACCCTAAAATGCACCAGAAGTCACGTACGAGCGTTTATTTTTTAAAAAATTCCCGGGGGAGGCTCCCCCACCCCCACCAGCGGGAGGTGTACAATCCCCTTTCGCGCCTACCCCCGTGAGTAATTTAGATTTTGATCACGCTACGCCCCTGGTTTGTACTAGAGAATGTTTTTATATAAGAAACTTTAGACATTACATTGTAAGAAAAACTATACAGTATACATTAATGAAGCAACATCATGGGGCTACGAACAAAACAAGTACTTACAGAATGAACATTGCGCATGAATAAAAGTCATTTTCAAGGATGGAGTCCTATAATGCAAATAAGCTATAAACAAAGCAGTTCATTTCACAAACTTTTAGACAATCTACTTGTGGAAATGTTTGTACAAACTACAATTTATCATACTTCAAACTGACTAAAGTGTATCCGTGTCTGAGAGGTTAACGATGTTGTATTGTAAAGAAATATAAAAAAATCGGACAGGGAAAGCAGCATTCAAGGAGGACAGTCAACCACAAAACACAGAAAAAAACACGAAAACAGACAAACAAGAAGGCAAAAGTAACAATAAATGCAAACGATTTCACAAACACAAAAGGGTTGACAATAGGGCTACCGCCTTGGAAGGGTCAGTGGCAAGGTAGGCCACTGGGGGTTTAAACCGGTTTTAGGGTGCACCAAACCTCACACTTACCCTACTACCAACCAATTAAAACAGGACAGTGTAAATAAAAATAATAACCTTCTCGACCGCTGCGGGTTCGAATCCCACTGGGAGCTCGACTTGTAAGTGAGGAAGTGTAGATTCTTTCGGACGGCGGGAGATGTACAGCACTGGTTCTACCCAAAAAAAAAGGACCGTAATATATACCTAACATCTGTTAAAAACCGCGTAAAACACCATACAAACCAAATCAAACTGAAAAAATGACTAATTTTCCATTTGTTCAACATTAATTCAAAAGAGAGGCCGGGGATATGGTTGAAAATAATGAAAACTGCTAAAACGAACATCAGGAACGACAATTTATAGTAAGAAAAGTGAAAAAGAGAGCCAAAGCTGAGGTTAAAGAAGATCCCACCAAATACGTAGCAACATTATTTAATAGAAATGATCACTAAACCATGTTCACTATTTAGCGAACTGTATTATTCCAGAAAATTGTATAGTTATATAATATAATTGTATAATATAATTGAAGTATATTTCAAATGAAATATATTCATCTATTCATTATACATAATTTGTTCATTCCAACTGTGTTGTCATTACTTAATAATATACTCAGTAAGTGACAAACACGCAGTCTGTCTTTTATGGGACAAGACTAAGAGTTTTTGAGAATCTTGTGAAATATCCACATGCCTATGTAATACAATGTCTGTGTGTTCAATGATGAAATAAATAACATCATGCAGACAACAGTGGTGAGCAGAACTGGACCCACTATATATTCTTGTATACCATATCTAAACAATAAGACTTAGAAATGATCAATCACAATTTATTGCTATTGGGTCACTCTCATATAGCTAGACATTGGAAATATCTTGTTTGTTGGGCAATAAAATGCATTTAGTGCCATTAAAATATGACCACGTTTTAGTTTGAAAGCTGTTAGTTAAAACTAACCAGACAAACGTAAAGGTGTCAAAATTAGGAGATAATGTAGATTGGCTGCATGTTTAGTGTATCAAAGTTAAACAGCAGTCAAGAAAATATCTGTAAAATGACAGCTTTTCAGAATTTACTTTTCTGGCCACTAACATACAACCATTAAGTCACCCGAAGGAAAGCTCAGATAACTTAATCTTTACAGTTGCTGCGGAAAAAAAACTGCAATTATCAGTACCGACAAAGAATGACCTTGTTAAATTGTGGAATTCTGGAAACCATGAAAGACAATATTCCAATTCTGACTAGGACAACGAGTACGAAACAGAATAAGTATAAAGTAACAGCCAGTTGATGTACTTTAAAAAGCGTAATCAACATTTAATGTTTGAAACATGTGTAGTGTTTTTTGAATTTGTCTAATGTCAAATAGATTAAACAAGTGTAATATAAATACCTATTATTATTACAAAATGAAAGAGTAAATTTGTTTTATTCTCATCAAAACGTTTTTCTGAAAACTGCAACTCAGCTTTCTGCAAGTGATTGACTTAGATTTTGTATTGAGTAAATGTACCATATGACACAATATGTGCTGAAAATCTTAATATTGATGGATACCAGAAGGAGCCCAATGCCATTTGAATCCTTTTGGTTTTTAAAATTGTATCATTATATTTCGTGTGTGCCGAAATGTGCTTTTTGTCACTTGACACTTTCTTGCACAATTATTTTGCAAACAGACTTATGCCAAATGGTGCTAAGTACAAAATACACATTTTCCTAACAGTGGAGTTAAGGATAGCTTTAAAACTCATAATACACATACAATTGCCACTTGTGTCCATATCTTCCAGGTTTTGAGCCCATTGATCCTCAAATGAACAAATGACATGATTGAAACTTTCAAGTGCGATTATCTCAAAACTTGAAAAATGTCACTTGTCACCTTTTAGCTCTAATGGGGCGATTTGTTAACTATTTAAATAGTCCCTATTATTAAATGTCTTAGGTTCACAAAGTATAATAGCATTTAGAAACGTTCAAATATCCAAATCCTCAAATTAGTATGTAACGCTGAACAACTGCCCTACTATACTAGCTTCCATAGTATAGTTTAACTTATCCCACACCCTGTCTTAGACTGCGAGGATCCATCTTGTGGATACAAGACCGTGACTATCGAAACTGCCTCTCCACTCCTGAACCCACGACACTGATAGACTTTCCGTGCGTTCAGTAGTATACTAGAAGATTACCCAGACTACCTTTCGGCAGTTAGTCATGACCCACATATGGACATCGACGTGTGAAGATACAGGTTAAGCCATTGTGATTGCATCATTGTATGCATACATTACCCACAACACCCTTTCGGCGAATAGTCTCCCCTAATATGGCAATACCTCTTCACTCCCAGAATTCAAAGTTTTCCAGAAACTTCCAGAGAAACTAAGTTTAGAGCAGGTAAACAATAACAGGTGTTCAGATGATTAACCACGGAGTTAGCTGACAGATTTAGGAAACTCCCATTGCATGATCAGATAAGAAAGGGATTAACAGTGGTGTACTTTAACTCTAATTGTGTTACATGTATGAACTGTTATTAGGGTATGTACAATGGCAAGAACACATTGTTTTAAAAGATAGCGGCGGTCATATAGAGCTGTTGATAATAATAACAACAATATATTTCCCGATTATTTAGCACTTCTATATCATGGTCAAGTGAGCACTTGAATGTTAATATTAACCCAGGCATGTGTCTTGATATCTGATCGTCGAACAAATATTCGGTTAATGCAGAGTTCTAAGAAAAGATTCTCTGGTCGACGGTTACATTAAAACTGCTTTTATATTAAATTTTGCTATTGTGTCAACCAGACTAAACCGGTACAAACATGCAAACACTTGGAAAGAGGTCCATAATGAAGTTATCAACGGTGCAATTGACCCATGTTTCCAGGGTATTAAGAACATTTTACGCAGCTTTTTTATTAAATTGAATGTGAAACATTCGGTAGAACCAATTCGTATACTCCAGTTCATTCTACTGGGGATGATGGTGTTTCCACATATGTCACTCGGTGCACAACTTTCAAGGCTGGGGTAAACGAAAAGCAGAACAAACTGCCAACTATGTACTGGATTCCTAAATTAAATAAAAACCCGTAAAAGGCTCGCTTTATTTCGAATTATAGTGCCTGCATCACCACACACATCTCCAAACTTTTAATTCTTGTCTTACTGCCGTTAAAGATCACGTTAAACAATATTGTACTAAAACTTATGAAAACTCTGGGATTAATTTGTTTTGGTCTATTAAAAATTCAGGAGACTTTTTTGATAAAATTTGCAATAAACGTCCAGTTTCATCTATAAACACATTCGCAAGGGAAAATACGACATTTTTAGCCTGTAAAAATATTAGAACGTTTTTTACTAACGGCAGTTTAGACAATTACATTATGTGGACTTGCCCTAAAGAACTTAAACTTAACAAAGCTAATATTTCTGATAGTGACGCTTCTTTTCTTGATTAACATCTTTCCATAGAAAATGGTGAAATAATTAGCCAAATATATGACAAGAGAGATGATTTTAATTTTGATATTGTTAATTATCCCCATTTAAATGGAGATGTTCCCGAAGCAACTTCTTATTGGGTCTATGTTTCTCAACTAATTCGTTTTATTAGAGCTTTTACTCGAATTAAGGCCTTTAATATTTGTGTTTCTTAGTATAACTAAAAAGCTGATTTTCTTTCCAAATATAAAAGTAATTTACGAACTCTTCTGCGACAAGGACTATCACAACCTGACTTCTATGGTGACGTGATTTACAAACTTCATAAGATCTTTGGTCATGATCACTTTAATACTTTCTTTGCTAAACTTGTTAAAATGTTTATCAAAAGAGGTTATGACCCTATCATTTTGCTACGCACTGCATTCTTGGTAATGGACCCATGTACAGTTCGCCACAATGCTTTCCTCTTGAATTGTGCGATGAATGGACAGGTGGCTGTGGACCCTATGATGACGTCTACCTAAATCCCAAATTGACGATCACGTTTGATGTATGTGTGCAGTCTTGTCTTGTCGTGCCCTCAATGGTTTATTCTCTAGTTGCTCTGGCTTCTGCCAAGTCAATGAGTACCTTCTTTGCGGCTTTCTATAGTTTGTTTGTATTTATATATACACGAGCGTCTTTGTGTTTTACTTATATTGCCTATTATTGCTGCCTTATTGGTTAGAGAATAGTTTATGGAGGGGATTTCTTTATTTACACAGTCCTGTTTTATTGGGTTGACAATAGGGTAAATGTGAGGTAGAACCTGGTTTAAACCCCCAGCGGCCTTTTTGCCACTGACCGTTCCAAAGCGGTAGCCCTATTGTCAACCCTTTTTTGTGTTTGTGATATCTTATTTGGTCTTTTTTTATCTTTAAAGTTGTTCTTTGTTTCTGTGTGTCTTTGTGGTTGACTGTCGTCCTTGAATGCTACTGTTCCCGTTCGATATCTATATTTCATAACTGTCAGGCAAGTACGAGGGCCGTTTAAATATTACGTGGACAATTTTAATAGTTAATATCCTTTAATAAATCAAGTAAATTAAATCATATGGCTATAAAGGTCAACATTTTCACTTTCATATCAGTTTATATGATACAATTATTTGAAACAGATTTCAAAAAATACGAGTTTTTACAACCCCACTGTAGCCGCCACGGAGCACGTCATTTGTGTGATATGCCTTGACAACGATTATAAATGATGAAACATGAAGAAAATGTGTAAGATTTTAAAAAATTTAAATTTTTATATTTCATTTTGGTGTTATCCTGATGTTGTTTTTAAGTAATTACTATTTAATATTTTATTAACATTTCATGCTCCGTGCATTTTTCTGAAATCTTCAACTTCAACGTAAAAGCACGGGAGAGTGCGTTTACTTATTTATATTTATCATAGTTCTCCTAGCTTAATATTTATAAAATGTCATAATTGTAATTTTGGAATATCAGTGACAGTGATATTTTAGTTTTCCGAATTTTTGCCGATGATTTTCCTTTCATTTCGCCATTCTTGAAATATAGTTATAAAATAAGGACGTCACATTTTGGACCTCCTTAGAACGATTTCTCGTCCTATTAGATCATTCACTGCAACGTTATAAGACATGGTATTGATTTTTTGTTTAAATAATTTGATTTCTTATGAGTTGGATTACAAAGTGTATGGACCTTAAAGGTTTACGCCAAACAATGAGTGCGATCTCGAAGAAGTCCACGTATTATTTGAACAACGTATTATTTGAACAACCCTCGTACTTGTCTATAACATGTTAAAGACATATTTCTTATCAACATCAACATCTTGAATACATCAAATACAGTAGCCCATGTCAGCTTATCCTCCTCAAAACGTAAATCGCGTGTCTTACAGGGTTCTCACACAAAGTTTATTTTAAAAACAGGATTGACGTCTTGAATATAAATGCAGTGTAAACACGTTTATACCTATTATAATATGCATATGCCACCAATTCGTTAGAGCTATTGTTAACAGTGTTATCAAATTTATGAGGGAGCTGGTGTCATATGTGGTTTCAGATATGCTTTGTTCCTTGACGTGTTCTGAATCTGAAGATGCAGTTGACAAGTGGTTAGCATACTTGGCTCTCGTACGGGAGGCCCCAGGTTTGATTGCCGGTGGTGTCACCCCGGAAGTATCTTAATAAGGCCAGAAACAGTAAAAGTATGCCCTCAGAAAAGCATCGGTTCCGTGTGAGGCGAGCACATTACCCTGTGCACGTTTGTGTGTAAAGCATAGTTGTGAATATGTTAGTGTTGAATAGATCACACTTTAACTTTTATAATTTGTTTCTTCCAGAGTCTAATCGTGAATATTGAAAACAGTGTTAACTTAAATTTAAATGCTTATGTTTATATTTGGTATGCCCGCTCCTTTATATAAATCGTCTGTTCGTTTGTCTGTTTATTTGCCAGACAAAGTGTAGGGGTATCTAGGGTTATGTGATGAGCCTAAATATAACAATATTAATTTACCCCATAAGCTGTGGACTCCATTCAATCATGTTGGTCAAGAGGGGATTAAGGGGTTGGATATCGGTTCTTCGGAGCTAAATATAAGCACTCAAGTTTGGACATCTTAAGCGCGTAATCTGGTTAGCCCCTAATCCGATCTTGCTCTGACCTTACCAGCCCTTTTCCATTTTTGATATTTCATCTTACTTTGTACGGTTAGAGCGTTTCCTATAATAAAAACACGGGGATCTCCTCTCCCAAAAGGAAGAGGAGCTACCCTCTTGGTTTAAAGTCAACATATCTAAGAAAGTATGCACTGAATTAACATTGCAAGCATTGCAAGCGAGCATTGCAAGCGATTATCCATATATTTATCTACCTATCTGAACTGAAATATGTGTTAATATTTTTAAAGTTGTAGCGGTCAACCCTTTTCAGACGATATTACCAAATGTTAAATTTCCTACATTTGTTATTATTCAGACATTTTCAAAATGGCTACCAACTTTTCATTTTGGCACTCGCAATTCTCTGAAGAACATCCAATTGTTTATATTTAAATTTTAAATCCTAATTATGCTTCTAAAAGAGTTTGTGCCACTCCTAATATCCCTCCATGTTGTCAGTTGATAGTTGAGTTATTTGATGAGGGGAATAGCAATGCCTTCACCGCTCATGAGAATATCACTGGAATTTAATTAATATGCAAAATGACAATAAGTCGGATAGAGTAAACAAAATTTGACTTCAAAACATAATTTTTTTGTGTGTCACTGCAATCGATAAATGTGCAGTTTTTTCAGTGCAACATGGTATAATAAACATGTATTGAGGTCAAACTAGAAAAATATTATGTTTGCCATTTCCCGACCGACCCCAAAAATCAGACCCTTCCCAAATATATTTCCCATTTTGAACAACACGTTTTGTTAATAGCAACCTAAGGAAAGAAATCGACCCCCCAAACATAATGAATTCCCGGTTATTTTTCTATGTAGTAAAACGAACCCAATTATGTACACTAGTTCCATTACTGTATCATGTTTTAACTGCGTATCAATACATAAATACTGAAAAGTGGATCCCTTAAAAACAACAAACACAAACAAGAGATAAAAGTAGCAGTCCGTGTTATTGAATCTGTTCATGAGAGGCAATGTCAAGTTCAACACCTCTGACGCCTCTTAACACCGGCTTAAGCGATATTCTACTTTAAAGTACTATTTAAAAGGTATAAATGACACCATTTTTAATGCTGGCCACTAGTAATATCAAACAACTTAATTATATTTAATATACTCAAATAAACTTGCTTTGATCATTTTCATAAACATCAGCTTGATATAAATAAATATTTATACGTGCCCAGATGATTGCTTTACCACGAAATACACCATTTAATTATACATAGAATAGTTTACCTGATATTAAATCCGATCCTATTTATTGACATGTTTCACACGTGTGCATGTTAGGTACAATTGCAAAAAATATAACGTGATATCCATTCACTACATGTTTCAATCCACAAAACAAAAACATGTCAGTATTTTCCCAAACATATCAATCTGATATTATATAACTTAAATATAAAATTAAAACGTAAGTGTGGATATGAATTACAGTTTAAATTGTTTTAGAAGCATCGAAGTTGTGAAATAGACTAATGAAACTACGAAACGTACCTTTGAGAAGTTGTAGCACCACATCTGTAATATAAAATAAATTTGAATGAATATTAACACATTGTAGTAATAAACGCTCGTGACTATATAGTACTTCACAGTGATTCAGGTGCTCAGTGCTTTTAATGACCAAAAATAATCCGGGTATCGAAAGGTATTACAGTGCACAATAGGATAGTTTATACGATCGGTTTTTTAGCAAAGTGACTTGCCTAGATATTTTGCAAGATGTCTATAATTACTACTAACTTGTAAAACTAGAGAAATGTTCTGTACACATATGAAAGTATACTTTAGCAAAAATAAAAAAACAATACGCTGGTCAAACACTATATGTAAAGGGAGACAACATGTGGCAATTTTAGTGAATAAATTACGCAGGTGGCGGTATCAGCCCTTGAACACAATTCTTACGTGGACATAACTAAAATGTGTATCATCTCAATGTTCTCTAAAATTAGATGAACATATATATTGGCAGGCAGGAATTTAATATCACGCATGTTTTTAATGGGAACATTATTTTTGATATTGATACATGTGTTGGATGAGACTTATGTTTTGCTTGTTTTTGTGTGTATGGTGTTTTATTTCATTTTCAACACATGCAAAGAAATATAAAAAGATCGGACAGGGAAAGTAGCATTCAAGGAGGACAGTAAATCACAAAACACCGAAACAAATATGCAAGGTTTTCCTAGAACCTGGTTTAAAACCCCAGTGGCCATTTTTGCCACTAACCGTTCCAAGGCGGTAGCCCTATTTTCAACCCTTTTTGTGTTTCTGACTTCATATGCCTCTAGTCTTTGTTAACATTACCATTCATTTGGGTCCTTTTATGTGTTTTGGGGTCTGTGAAAACTGTATTTCCTGTTCGACTTTTATACTTATTTTTATATATGACGGTCGATTTTTTCTGGTGGAGGCAGACCACCCACATTGCCTTGGTAGAACCAATACTGTACACCTCCCGCCATCCGTAAGAATCGACACGTCCTCACTTACAGGTCGAGCTCACAGTGACATTCGAACCCGCACCGGTGAGAGGCGAAGGTTTACAACGCAACGTCGTTGACCGTTCGGCAACGGAAATGACGCAATAGTGGTTTATGCACTCCGATGGTAGATACATTGGTTCGACAAGCACAGTCGAATATATAACATAAATGTATTAAAAATAAATGCAGCTAGCGCTCAGGCAATAGTGCTATTATCGTTACTTAGGATCCAAACAAATTTGCTACTACTATCTAGAACTACAAAGTTTTAACCTTCCTTTGAAATACAATTAAAAAATCATACTTGCTGAAATTATATCTAGAGCATCTTAATCATGTTTTTCATCGTCCTCCTTGAATGCTAATTTCTCTGTCCGATCTTTTTATATTCCATAGAACCCATATTGCAATAAGATTAAAATCATCAAAATCTGTATCAACCCACAATGGTATAGTTTTAAAGATCGGTTATCAAGAAAAGTGAATTCAGCCAAATATAAAAATACGAATATGTTTGCGCTTTCCTGAGCGACCCGAAAATCAGGCCCTATCCAAATATGTGTTCCCATTATAAGAACACATTTTAAAAACGCCGGTCACATCGAACTGCTGAGAATAACAAAAATATATGTCTCGCGATTATTTAGCACTTCTTAATCATGGTCAAGTGAGCTCTTGTAGGTTTATATTTACAGCGTCATGTGTCCAGACATGTGATCGTTGAAAAAGGTTCACACATTGGTTGAAGCATAGGTCTAAAAATAAGGTTCTCTGGTCGACGGTTAACTTAAAAATTGCTTTCGTATTAATTTTAACTATTGTGTCAAATAGATTGTACCGGCACATACATACATATACGTGAGTGGAAGGAGGTCTATTATGAAGTTATCAACGGTGCATTTGGCCTCTGTTTTCAGGGTATTAGAAACATTTACGCAGATTGTTTTTACCAAAAGGAATGTGAAACATTAAACATTCATAACTGACAGTGAGGTACTTGTCTATACCATTTTAAAGACAAAAACTATTTCTTATCTACATCAACATCTTGAATACATCCATTACAGTAGCCCATGTCGGGTTATTACCTCAAAACGAAAATCACCTGTCTTTCAGGGTTCTCACACAATGTATATTGTTTTTAAAAACAGGATTGTTTTCTTGAGTATAAATGCAGTGTAAACACATTTACCTAGTGAAATGAGTATATCGCACAAAGTTCTTAGAGCTATTGTTAATAGTGTTAGCCAATTTAAGAGGGAGCTGGTGTCATTTGTTGTTTCAGATATGCTCTGTTCCTTGATGTGTTCTGAATCTGAAGATGAAGTTGACAAAGGGTAAACATATCTGCCTCCCTTACGGGATCCAAGGTTTGTATATCGATGGTCTCATCCCGAAAGGACCTTATTTAGGCAGAAACAGTAAAAGTATTCCTATTCCTGTTTTTTCTAGATGTCAATCGCGAATATTGCAAACAGTGTTAGATTAAATTTACATGCTTATATTTGTTATTCTCCCTCCCTTATAGAACTCATCTGATCGTACGTCCCTTTATTTGCCAGACAAGACGTAGGGGCTATCTCGGGTTTATGCGTGTTGATGTTGTTATGAGCCTAAAATACCAATACTAATTTACTCCATAAGGTGTGGACTCCATCCAATCATGTTGGTCCAGAGGGTGATTAAGGGGTTAGATGTTGGCATATAATTGTATCGTTTCGGAGCAAAAATAAGCACTTAAGTTTGGACATCCTAAGCCCCTAATGTGGTTAGACTCTCAACATCCAAATGTTGGTCCGTCCATTCGTCCGTTTTGAAAAAATTATAGCTTAGCCTTAACTTCGAAGATACTGAAGGAAATTTCATAAAACTTCAAACTCCACACATTAATGGTCAAGGTCACACTTGAAGGTCAAATGAGTCAAACTCGTGACAGAGCTATCATTTAGAAAGTTCTGGAGGGCAATAAATGAAACTTTACGCAAATATTAATCACAATGAGACGATGTGTCGCGCACAGGAATCAGGTCCATATATCAAAGGTTAAGGTCACCGTTGAAGGTCACAGGTCAAATGAGTAGAAATCCTAACTGTTAATGTACTGAAGGTAATTTCATGAAACTTCACACAGATGTTACTCACGCGCAAGAATTAGGCATGTAACTCAAAAGTAATTTCAACAATGAAGGATTTACTGTAAGTAAGCCTTTGGGACATTTGTCACTGGCGACATTTCTTGTTCATTTGCATACTTCATGGCATGCATGTGTGTTAAAAGCCCTACTTTAATATTAGTCATTTGATTTTTGTTAGAATTTATTTCAAGTTAACGCTAGAATGATAGTCATATATAACTTTTTACAATATGTAGTCAATTCAGTGGTTCTAAAAAATACTGATAAAGGTGATCCTTTGAGAGCAACAAACACAATTAAGAAAATAAAGCAGCAGACTCGGTTTTATTGAGTCTGTTCATGAGAAGTAATGAAGGAAGCAACACTTTTTACGCCCCCTAGCACCGGCTTAAGCGGTATTCTACTTCAAATACACCTATATTTTCTAAAATTATAGTACTGGTTTTCATTGATAGGCATGTATGAATACATGCCAGATCAAATTATTAATTAAAACATCAATGTTTCTCTTTTGCTTGTTGACGTTTTGCTTTTTAACAAATAAAAACAATATTTGCCTACCTACCGATCCAAAAGTTGAATATTTGATCGGGAAAGAGCAAACTGAAATGTTTAAGCATGGCCCGACCGAGGTATTATTTAGATTAATTCAATGACGTACAAACTGTTAAACAGAGGCCCAAGATGGCATATGGACGCTCTACTGGCCAAAGATACAGTTTATGTATAAGGGGTCGTAGCTCTGTAAAAAATCATTCAACAGGAACATTGTGATGACATACGCAAATAGGCTTGGTATTGATAAACCCTGCCAAGTTCGCTGAAATCCGGCCAGAGGTTCAGGAGAACTAGTCAGTAAAATGTTTGTTTATTAAAACCTATAATGCGACATAACAGTGCCAAAATGCATTGAACTGAAACATGGCAATGACATGCGCAACTAGGCTTGGTACTGAATGAATGAATGTTGTTTTACGGCACGTCGACACATAAATAGGTCATATTGTGCGCAAAAATTGATGAAAAATGAAGTATTATTTAAAAATAAGTGTAAATATATAAAGATAAACTATTAAAAAAATAAGGGATGATAAGGTGTAATATAAACTATGTAATGTAAATCAACAAATGCCCGTCAACGGGCATATAAACAAGTAAATATATATAAGAACACATTATAATGATTTATATAGTCTGATCTCTTTTAGAAAATCTAAAACAAGACTAAAATCTACAGTATCAAATAACTCTTTCATAGTATTAACATTGTAGTACCTTTGACGCATAGGATCAAAGTCTACACATTCCAATAAGATGTGTTTGACCGTTAACGGTGCAAAGCAGGGTATACATTCTGGTAACTGCTCACCTTGTAATAAATATGAAAGAGTATAACGTGTATGCCCTATCCTGCACCGGGCTAGAATAACTTCCTCTCGACGAACGGGTCTACTAGAAGAACGCCATTCTCCGAGTAACGGTTTAATTGAATGGAGTTTATTGTTAACTGACAAATCCCAAGCGGTTTGCCAAGAGCTACGAATATATGTTAATACAACTTTTAAAATCAGTATAAGGTAATTTGGTATTAGATATATATAAATATAATGCTGTCTTAGCAGCACTATCAGCTCTATCATTACCACGTATTCCTACATGGCTTGGAAGCCAGCAGAAAATAATAACATTATCAATTATAAGAGAATTGTACTTTTCTAAAAGTTGAAGCACAACTGGGTTATCATGTTTCATATTACCCAGTGCTTGAAGAGATGAAAGGGAATCAGAAAAGATTACAAAATGGTCATCATCAGATTCCTGAATATAATTTAAGGCAAGTTCAATTGCCTTAAGTTCAGCTGAAAAGATAGAGACCTTGTCAGGCAGGCGGCTCTTTATGCTGTGTTTGTGAACAGCTGCTGCAGCTACCTTATCTCCATCTTTAGAGCCATCTGTGTAGATATGTTGAAAGTCACTGTATTTCGATATAATTTCATTAAATTTGCTTACAAGATTTGTTATTATTACAAAGATCAAAAATAATTGTTGGAGTTTCCAAATTCCACGGTGGAATTTGTGGTACTTTGTACTTGGCAATCAAATTTAGGTCGATTTCAGTGTCTGTTAATTTTGGTTTAATACGAAGACCAAATGGTCGAATGGCCTTCGGTTTTCGATCAAAAAGAGGTTCACAACTAGGATTAAAAACATTATCGAAAGTTGGGTTTGAAGGGTTAGACTTTAATTTTATGGCGTATTGAAGAGCTAATTTGTCTCGTCTATCAGACAGTGATGGTTCATTGGCTTCAACATATAGACTTTCGACTGGTGATGTACGAAGGCACCTAAGGCCAGTTGTAATCCTTGATTATGTATAGGGTCGAGCATCTGCAAGTACGACTTGCGAGTCGATTCATATACTATTGAGCCGTAGTCCAGCTTGGATCTGATAAGAGATCTGTAAAGCCGTAAGAGGACTTTTCGATCTGCTCCCCAATTAGTGTTTGCAACAACTTTAAGTAAGTTAAGAGCTTTAAGGCATTTGGCCTTCAAGTATTTAAGGTGTGGTATAAACGCTAATTTACGGTCGAAAATAAGACCAAGGAATTTTGCCTCATCCACTACTGGTATTGATGACCCATCCAGTGTTAGATGAGGGTCTTCATGATGTTTACGAAGTTGACAAAAGTGCATACAATTAGTTTTAGATTTAGAAAATTTAAAACCATTTTCATCAGACCAGGTCTGAAGTTTATTGAGACATTGTTGTAATTGTCTCTCGATAGTATTCATGTTTTTTGCACGATAACATATAACAAAGTCGTCAACATATAGCGAACAATCCACACCTGGATTGATGAACTTTACTATAATGTTAATCTTTATATTAAAAAGTGTAACAGATAGTATGCTGCCCTGTGGAACACCCATCTCCTGTGCATGAATATCAGAGAGGGTTGAACCCATTCGGACACGAAACTGTCTAGCATCTAAGAAATTCTCTATAAAAATGAGTAATCGGCCTCTAAGACCAATGTCATGTAGATCATTCATAATACCGTACTTCCATGCAGTATCATAAGCTTTCTCCAAGTCAAAAAATACAGCGACTAGATGTTCTTTTTTTACGAAAGCTTCCCTAATAAATGATTCAAATCGAATGAGATTGTCTGTTGTGCCTCGTTGGCGCCGGAATCCACTTTGATACTTTGTTATCAGCTTGTTGGATTCCAGGTACCAAACGAGTCTCTCATTAATCATTCGTTCCATGGTTTTACATATACAACTCGTTAAAGCAATAGGGCGATAATTTATTGGGTCCGTATGATCCTTTCCAGGTTTGGGGACTGGAATAACGATTGCTTCCCGCCAAGAATCGGGGAAGTTTCCCGTCACCCAAACCTTATTAAATATATCAAGAAGGGTAGAGAGACAGGATTCAGGTAAATGTTTTAGTAATTGATAATGGATATCATCAGGACCAGCTGATGTATCATGAGCCTTTTTAAGGGACTCTCGAAGTTCTTTGAGAGTGAATAGTTTATTGTATTTTTCCAAGTTTTTCGACTTGAAGTTCAGCTTCTTCTGTTCTTTTTGTTTCTTATTTTTCAGAAAATTTGGTTGACAATTTTCAGAAGAAGAATTTTTTTAAAAAGTTTCTGCTAAAGTGTTTGTAATATCTTTGACAGATGTTATATCTCCATTATCTGTTTTAAGATGGTTTACAGAACTAGAATTACCTTTACCACTTAATTTCCGGACCATGTCCAATGTCTTCTTAAGAGATAAGCGAGAATTCAGCCTAGAGACGTAAGATCTCCAGGATTTCCTCTTGCTATCTTTAATAGTACGACGGGCTTTCGCACGAAAAACTCTAAAGTTATCTAAATTTGTTTGAGTTGGCCGCAAGTTAAAATTATTTAATGCAGCTTTACGATCGCTGACTGCCTTTTTGCAGTCATCGTCGTACCATGGTTTATGTGGGCGCTTAGGATTTGCCGAGGTTTTTGGAATGGTTTGATCAGCTATATCGTGAAGAGTTTTGGTAAAAAGAGCAGTTGCGTCTTCGACATCCTCGAAGACGGAGGGCTTTAATTGTTCCTCGCAAAGAGATTGAAACGTAGTCCAATCAGCCTTGCGAAGTTTCCATCGTTGCGTTTTTTCGAGAAGTGGAGGGCCGATATTTTCAAGAAATATGGGGAAGTGGTCACTTCCACAGAGGTCGTCTCCAACACTCCACGAAAAATCCATCAAAAGCGTTGGATCGCATATTGTTAAATCAATGGAAGAATGAGAGCCTGTAGCAGGATGTAAGTAAGTATGTGATTTATTATTAAAAAGACACAAATTGTTTTTGGCTAAGAAATCCTCAATTTTCTTGCCTTTATCGTTTATATCTTTACAACCCCAGATGTAGTTGTGTGCATTAAAATCGCCCAAGAGTATAAAAGGTGATGGCAATTGTGCAACTAGGTGATTTAGATCATTAGGGTCTAGTGAAGAACTAGGTGGTAAATATAAGGAACATATTGTTATGACTCTGTGCATAGTAACACTGACCGCAATAGCTTGCAAATTTGTTTTCAACGCAACAGGTCTGTGAGGAATGTTTCGATTAATGATTATCGAAACTCCACCAGTCGCCTTGTCCCCGGTATCACAAATATGATTGTATAGTGAGTATTGTTTAAAAGATACCTTATCACTTGTCTTCAAGAATGTTTCTGGAAGACAAAAGGCAATAGGGTTGTGTTCATTTAAAATTAAGCTGATTTCATCATAACTTGGTTTCAAACCTCGACAATTCCATTGAATGATCTTATTAGTTTTACCCATTATTGAGCGTTAAGGCGACTTTTAATTTTATTTTTATTTTTGGCCTTAGATTTAGGAGAGGTCTTAGGAGACTCAAGCAGCGACATCTCCACTGATGAATCCTCCCTGGAAGAAGTCAGCTGAAGTGGCACCTCAACTAACTTCTCATGCGAGGATGGAAGTGGCAGTGCAGCTGCCGGCTCTGAAATGTCCATGAGCTGTTCGAATTTGTTATGCAGCTCAATAGGGCCGTTAGACACCTTTGGCTGCTCCTTGTGCTCCCTAGTTGGAGAAGAAGCACTAGGCTTTCCAACTTCCTTAGTTGGAGCAGCAGTAGGCCTTCCAACCGAGGAAGTATTAGGCTTTACGACTGGGGAACTACTAGACTTCACAGTCTTAGAAGAACCCCCTTTTCAATTCTGAGAAATTGACATGCTCTTGGCATTGCCAGAGCATGCCGATTTTGTGTTGGATTTAAATGAAAAGGTTTGATTAGGAGAAAAGTTTAATTTTGGTTTGTTAAGTTGTGTTTGTTGACTTTTGTTTTGATTTGATACTGAGGAAGTATTCTTTGTATTTTGAATTTCTGGCTGTGGTTCGTATTGCGTACTTGCATCCCTGCATTCTGTGTGTGTTGCTGTTGTTTTGAGAATAGATGCGTAAGAGGTCGGACTTGAAATTTTATATTTTTGTTCAATCAATTTTCTTGCTTCTGGAAATGAAATGTTTTGTGTATATTTAACTGGTATGATTTCTTTTTCTTTTTTGAATTTTTCACATAATTTTGAATTTGCGTGATGTCCTAGACCGCAGTTGGTACATTTGAGGTCGTTAGGGCAATCTGATTCGTTATGCTTGTATGCAGACTCGCCACATTTACCACAACCTTTTTCTTTAGTACACCTGGAGTTGTGGTGCCCAAAAACTTGGCAGTTGTAGCAACGCAACGGGTTTGGAATGTTGGCGTCAACATGCAATTGCAGATATGCCACCTTTATTGTTTTTGGTAATACGGGTGTTGCAAATGTGAGAATGATTGTATTTGTACTGATAATTGTGTCATTCCTCTTGATGGTTATTCTGCGAGCCGCAGTCACTAACTGTGGCGCAAGCTCACTGACAATTTCATCTTCAGATACTCCGGAGAGATCCGGGCACCTGATGACGCCATTGGAGATGTTCATAGAGGAATGAGGATAGCATTTTACTTTGGTGTTTAAAATTTGTGTAATAGTTAATAAATTATCCGAATGAGATTTCTTTTCTGTTTCAATCAGGAGAGTTTTGTTTTTTAATTTTTTTAATTTGTTTGACATGTCCAGCAATAGAATGGGCAGTTTTTTCGATTACGAAAGGTGAAATATCTGTAATTGGTTTTTCCCCGTTTTCCGATTCGATAATGAGAAAACTAGGAAAGGAGTGATTGATCACTGGTTCCTCAGTATCAGATTCAGGTTCTGTTTTTTTTTCTTTTGTTAGTAGTTTGTGCGTTTTGTGATGCAATGATGTGGCGTTAAGAATTCATCTCCCATGCTTCTCACCCACCTCGGAGTCCAACAAGGGGACATTTGCTGTGGATATCCAACAGCAAAATGCCAAGAATACGTAGAAGGTATACTCATATAAAGCTAACGCATCAGACACCCCATACCACCCAGCGGACATAACCCCTTAACTAAAAAGTCAAAGAGCCGCACTTATGTTCCGCTTAAAAAGTGGCACGAGTATAGCCATATAGCGTTTTGAAATACATGATTAGCCCGTGCGCCACCGCCATAAAAGACCCTATCTATATAATGTTTAAAGTAGAACAATATAAAAAGCAAGTAAGATACAGTGTACTGGTACTGTCTAAATAATAAGGTCGGGTCTCTTATAGCTGGCGTGACAAACCGATTGATCAGATCGGGCCAAATCTGACCGCCCGTCTAGTTGAAGTCCGGACCAAAGTGGTGTGTTGCAACGTGGAGATAACTACCAGATCTCCACGCCACTCAACCACCAGGACTCCCTTCTCCAACGACACGGGTCGCCACCCACGGTCAACAGGTGGGTTACATTTCGGGGGGGGGGGGGGGGGGGGGTTCTACCCCTCTGCTGAGTAACGAGCAGTCGGCTTATTCTTATCACCCCACCACCGACTGGGGGAGGCTTGGTACTGATCATCCCTGCCAACATTCACTGAAATCCGGCCAGGGGATCAGCAGATTTAGTCGGGACAAGGTTTGAGTATTAAAACCTTAAAAGGGCTATAAATGTGTCAAAAATCATTCAACCAGAACACGGCAATAACAGGAGCACCTAGGTTTGGTACTTATCATCCCCGTCAAAATTCGTTGAAATCCGGACAGGAGTTTAGAAGAGACTAGGCTGGATACAGTTTGTGTATTAAAACATTTAAAGGGCCATAACTCTGCCAAAAAATTATTCAACCGAAATACGGTGATGATTTGCACAACTAGGCTTGAATGCTGCTTTCCCTGTCCGATATTTTTCCTTATCAATTTCAACTGAAATCCGGCCAGGGGTTCAGGAAAACTAGCCCGGAAAATGTGTGTGTATCAAAAACCTTTGAAGGGCCATAACTCCGCCAAAAACCTTCAACCGGGACACGGTGATGATATGCACACCTAGACCTGAAACTGCTCATCCCCAAACACATTCATTTAAATACGGCCAGGGGATCAGGAGAACTAATCTGTATACCGGAACACGACGATGATATGCACAACTAGGCTTGGTCCTGATCATCCCTTCAAAGTTTCCAAGTTTCGTTGAAATCTGGCAAGGAATTCAGGAGAACTAGTCCAGACAACGTTTGTGTATTAAAACCTGTAAAGGTATCATTCAAACGAAACACGGCGATGGTATGCACAAATTAGACCTGGAACATCCCTAAAACGTTGTTTAAAAGCCACAAGAATGTACACAATGTCTGAAACCAGAGCAACAAGATATAAAAACCATTGAGGGCACGACAAGACAAGATTGCAGACAAACGTCAAACGTAACCGTCCTTTTGGGCTTTAGTTAGAAGTCATCATAGGGTCCACAGCCTGTCCGGTCATCGCACAATTAAAGAGGAAAGCATAGTGGCGAACTGTAAATGAATCCATCACCAAGCTAACAGTGCGTTTCAAAATGAAAGGGTCATAACCTGATAAACTTTTTAACAAGTTTAACAAAGATAGTATGAAAGTGATAATGACCAAGGATCTTACGAACTTTGTAAATAAGGTCACCATAGAAGTCAGGTTGTGATAATCCTTGTCACAGAAGAGTTCTTAAATTACTTTTTTACCGGAAAGAATATCAGGATTACGATAATAACATTTTGCAAAGTTTTACGAAGTTTATGGTAACGGTAGCCCTGATGGAAGTTCTTTAGGGTATATATTATTAACCATAGTAGATAAGAAAGAGTTGTCAATGTTCAATATGTCATACAGATACCGAGACTTCAATAACATAAGCCTGTGTATCTGGTGAAAGACTCTGCATGAAATCTCATAGAAATATAGAAACAAATCTGCGACAATGGGTGCAAAGCTCAACCAACAACTTGTCTATAAACGGTCGTTCCAAACCTGACGAAAATATTATCTAATAGGAAGATGAATGCTTCACAAACTTCTTGGCAAGTCCACATAGTGTAATTGTCTAAACTGCCGTTATTAAAAAACGTGTTACAGGCCAAAACTGTAGTATTTTCCCTAGCGAATGTTTTTTCAATAAGCGCAATAAGCTTGTCTTTGATAATGTGATGTGGTAAGGTTGTAAAGAGTGGAAAAGATAGGAAGCAAAATGGAGGGGCTAGAGAGTTGACAAAACATAACATAACAATTTTCGTTAATTCAGGGGCAATAACTCTGGTGTTACTGGTCCGATCTGACTTGTGTTTGAACTCGTCCAAGTTTTATTAGTATTTATAATCTGGTGAAATTTGGCAAAGATAGGATGAAAAGGAAGGTACTAGTATTGACATCAACACGTTAATACATTTTTCGATAATTCAAGGGCCATAACTTTGGTATTACTGGTCAAATCTGGCTGGTTTACAAACTTGATCGACAATCTTGCAAAGTTTGGTAAAGATTGGAGGCAAAATAGAGGTCTAGAGTGTTGACAAGACAAAATATAGCAATTGTCGTTAATTCAAGGGCAATAACTCCGGTGTAACTGGTCCGATCTGGCTGATTTTTAACTCGTCCGAGCTTTCATGGATATTAACAATTAGTTAAAATTTGCTAAAGATCGGATGAAATTGCTAGAGTTACCAGAAGGCGGACGGACGGACAGCCGGACGGACGAAAGGTCGGACAAAAGACCATGGCATAAGCCCTCCTGGCCTTTGAGCTTTGGCCAGTAGAACTAAAATACGAAAAGCTTGAATAACGAAAGTAAACGAAATCAAACAACAATGTCAGTTTGTGAGTATTAACAATATACACCCATTATCATTAAGGATTGTTTTTATGTTATGTTTATAGTGAGAGACTTGCATTGTGTTATCCTTACATGTTGATTCAAAATCTGATCCTATCATGTATCAAATGTATCAAAAGTGTTTAAGGACAAAAGCATAACGCGTAATATCAATTCATTGCATGTTTCAATCCGCAAATACAAATGTGTCAATATATTCCAAAACATCCCTATCTGCTATTGCATAGGTTAACTTAAAATTAAAGCATAAGTCTGGATATGAATTACAGTTGTTACAAAAAAAAAATTACAAAGTTGTGCAATAGAATAATGCAACTTCGAAACGTACCTGCTGCTGCCCGGACAGTTGCTGTAATATAAATAATAAATTTGATGAATATTAACACACTTTAGTAATAAACGCTCGTGATTATATAATACTTCTCAGTGATTCAGGTACTCAGTGCGTTTATTGACCAAACTTTATCCGGTATCAAAAGGTATTACAGTACACAATGTGACTTACCTAAATATTTTGCAAGATGTATATACTTATTTATAACTTGTAAAACTAGATTTATATGTTCTGTACGAATATGATACGGACACTTTAGGAAAGAAAATGATGAAAACAGGACATAATAATGCTAATGTAGCCACATTATATGCAAAACACAGAAAGGGAGACAACATGTGATACTTTTAGTGAAAAAATTACACTGGTGTAGGGATTAGACATTGAACTCAATTCTTAAGTATATGACAGACCTAACTAAAATGTGTATCATTCTCTAAAATGAGATTAATAAACATAATGTAAGCCAGGAATTTAATACCATGCGTGCCTTTAATGAGTACATTATTTATTATATCGATACACTTGCTGGATGAATCATATGTACTCAGATAGTAAGATACATTGGTTCAAGCAGTTAATGCATTTAGCCTAATCATATGTGTCTCTATCTACAAATGTATAATAATTAAATGCAGCTAGCGCTCATCAAATAGTGCTATACTCGTTACTTAAGAGCCAAAAGAATTTGCTACTAATATCAACAACTACAACGCTTTAACCTTCCTTTGAAATGTTATTAAATATATTACTAAAGAAAAGTCTTATTCATGTTTTTCATCTTCCATAAAACCCATATTGCAATGAGTTCAAAAGTCATCAAATTGTGTGGTAGCCCACAATGGGATAGTTTTTAAGATCGGTTATCAAGGAATCCATAAAAACGACTAAGGCCAAACTTAAAAAAATAATATGTTTGCTCTTTCTTGACCGACCCGAAAATTCAGGCCCTACCCAAATGTTTTTCCCATTTTAAGAACAAGTTTTTTTAATAGCGCCGGTGTAAGGACGAAAATCGACCCCCATAATAATAATGAACACCCGGTCATTTTGCTATGTAATAACATGACTCCCCCTTTCTGTACACTAGTTCCAATAATGTATCATGTTTAATTGCGTTATCATAAAGTACTATTTAAAACGTAAAACTGACACTATATTTACTGTTCGCCACTAGTAATATTAAGCAACTTACATTATATTAATGTACAGAATCTTACATTAGTCATAATATTAATGTACACAAATGAACATGCTTTGACACTCACACACACACACACACAAAACACACACACACACACACACACACACACACACACACTTATGTACATTAGTTCCAATAATGTATCATGTTTAACGTACAACTGACACTATATTTACTGTTCATTACTTGTAATATCAAGCAATTTACAGTATATTAATGTATACAAACTTACATTAGTCATTATATTAATGTACACAAATGAACATGATTTGATCATATTCTATTCGTGACTTGCATTGTGTTATCCTTACATGTTGATACTCTAGTTTCATAAATATGACATGTTTTCTTTCAGTACTGTTATTCATTCGATCTTTGGAGATCGCTTAGCCCGATATTTATATTTAGTTCAATTTATTTTGTTTTCTTACTTAATTTTCGATTCGGTGGTTCCACTACTCCGGCCGATAAAAGGCTCTGGGTATTGTTTAACCACTCATAGGCTATGTTGTCTGCTTTTTAATTTAGTCTTTTGGCTGTTACTTGTGATACGCAGGCGTCATAACCGCTGCTCTCAACTAAATTCCGTTTTGTTTATTTCGCTCTTCATGGCATACAATATTATTAGAGCCTGCGACCATACGCCGCTGGATATAGGGGATGAAATAAAGATACAAATATTGCTATATCCACCGCCATATGCTTGGCATCTTCGGGATGGTTAAACTTATGTACTGCTGATTTTTATGAATATTGAGTTCTGCTCAACCCGGGGCTAGAGGGCGTGAGCGGTAGCTAGCATATTTCACTACCGCTCATGAACAGTCTCAATGAAACCGAGACTGCAATATTGCGTATGAGTCGTGCTCGGCCGTTTCCAAAGGTCCATTATCATACTGTGTTTTAACTGCGTTAACATAAAGTACTATACTGCGTTTATATAAAGTACTATTTAAAACGTAAAACTGACACCATATTTACTGTTGGCCACTAATAATATCAAACTATTTACAGTATATCAATGTACACAAATGAACATGCTTTGATCATCTTCTATTCATCAACATCCGATTAATACAAACGGATCTTTTCTCAATGCCCAATTGATTGTTTTAACGCGAAATACATCATTTAATTATACCTAAAATCAAATACTGGTTTAATTGATATCAAATCTGATCCTATGTATTGACATGTATCAAAGTGTACATGGTATGTACGTACAATTGCAAAGCATACAACGTAATCTCCATTCATTGCATGTTTCAATCCCCAAATACAAACGTGTCAATATTTTCCCGAACATACCTGTAAAATTACAATATAAGTGCGGATATGAATTACAGTTTAATTCGCTTTAGAAGAATCAAAGTGGTGCAATAGAATAGTACAACTACGAAACGTACCTGCGTCCGGCACAAGTGATTCTGTAATATAAAAAAACATTTGAATGAATATGAACACATTTGACCAAAACTAATCCGGGTATCAAAAGGTATTGCAGTGCAAATTGGGATAGTGTATAAGATCGGTTATATAGCAAAGTGACTTGCATAGATATTTGGCAAGATGTATATACTTACTACTAAGTTGTAAAACTAGATTTATATGTTCTCTACGAATATGATACGGACACGTTAAAAAGAAAATAATGAAACAGGACATAATAATGCTAATGTAACCACAATACATGCAAAACGCTCGTCAAACACAATAGTTAAAGGGAGACATGTGATACTTTTAGTGAAAAAATTACACGGGTGTATGTATTATACAATTCACTCAATTCTGAAGTATATGACGGACCTAACACAAATGTGTATCATTTCAATGTTCTCTAAAATTAGATGAACAAACATAATGACAGGCAGGAATTTAAGATCTTGCATGCTTTAAATAGGTACATGTTTATTATATTGATACATGTGTTGGATGAGGCTTATGCACTCAAATAGTAAGATACATTGGTTCAAGCAGTTAATGTA
The DNA here is from genome assembly GCA_037043455.1 of Cyrtodaria siliqua. Classification (NCBI taxonomy): domain Eukaryota; kingdom Metazoa; phylum Mollusca; class Bivalvia; order Adapedonta; family Hiatellidae; genus Cyrtodaria; species Cyrtodaria siliqua. The sequence continues at coordinate 43,757 of JAWPHD010004548.1, read as the reverse complement.
TTTAGCTTTATCATTATAAATGTATTATAAATAAATGCAGCCAGCGCGCAGAAAATAGTGCTATTTTCGATACTTAAGAGTCAAATAAATTTGCTACTACCATCAAGAACTACAAAGTTTTAACCTTCCTTCGAAATGCAATTAAAAATTATATTCTTACGAATTCATATTTAGAGCGTCTTAATTATGTTTCTCATCTCCATACACCTATATTGCAATAAGTTCAAAACTCATCAAAATCTGTATCAACACACAATGGTATAGTTTTTAAGATCGATTATCAAGGAAAGTGACTTAAGCCAAGCATAAAAATATTACGAATATGTTTGCCCTTTCCTGACCGACCTGAAAAATCAGGCCCTATCCAAATATGTGTTCCCATTTTAAGAACACATTTAAAAAGCGCCTGTCACATCGAGGTTCTGATAATAACAAAAATGTATTTCCCATTTATTTAGCGCTTCTTAATCATAGTCAAGTCAGCACTTGAAGGTTTATATTTGCAGCGTCATGTGTCTAGACATGTGATCGTTGAAAAAAGTTCACACATTGGTTGACGCATAGGTCTAAAGAATAAGGTTCTCTGGTCGACGGTTAACTTAAAAATTGTTTTTATATTAATTTTTACTATTGTGTCAAATAGATTGTACCGGCACATATATACAAATACGTGGGTGGTCCATTATGAAGTTATCAATGGTGCATTTGGCCTCTGTTTTCAGGGTATTACGAAACTTTTTCTTTACTAAAATGAATGTAAAACATTAAAAATTCATAACTACCAGTGAGGTACTTGTCTATAACATTTTAAAGACAAACACTATTTCTTATCTACATCAACATCTTGAATACATTCATTACACTAATCAATCCATGTCGGGTTATCACCTCAAAACGAAAATCATCTGTCTTTCAGGGTTCTCACACAGTTTATATTGTTTTTAAAAACAGGATTATTGTCTTGAATATAAATGCAGTGTAAACACATTTACCGAGTGAAATGTGTATATCGCACAAAGTTGTTAGAGATATTGTTAATAGTGTTATCAAATTTAAGAGGGAGCTGGTGTCATATGTTTCAGATATGCTCTGTTCCTTGATGTTTTCTGAATCTGAAGATGCAGTTGACAATCGGTAAGCATACTTGCCTCTCTTACGGGAGGCTCCAGGTTTATATCTCGATGGTCTCATCACGAAAGGACCTTATTTAGACAGAAGCAGTAAAAGTGTGCCCCCAGAAGGCCGTCGGTTCCGTTTGAGGCGAGCACATTATTCTGTGCACGTTTGTGTTTTAAACATAATGAATATGTTAGTGTTAAACAGATCGCACTTTGACTTCTCCGATCTGTTTTTTCTAGATGCCAATCGTGAATATTGCAAACAGTGTTAAATTAAATTTAAATGCTTATATTTGTTATGCCCTCTCCCTTATATAAATCGTCTGTTCGTTCGTCCGTTTATTTGCCAGACAAGACGTAGGGGCTATCTCGAGTTATGCGTGTTGATGTTGTAATGAGCCTAAAATACCAATATTAATTTACCCCATAATGTGTGGACTCCATCCAATCATGTTGGTCCAGAGGGTGATTAAGGGGTTGTGATAGTCCTTGTCGCAGAAGAGTCCTTAAATTACTTTTATATTTGGAAAGAATATCAGGGTTACGATAATAAAATTTTGCAAAGGGTTTACGAAGTTTATGGTAACGGTAACCCTGATTGAGTAACTTTTTAGTTATACAAAGATTACGAATATTAAAGTCCTCAACTCGAGTACAAGCTCTAGAAAAACGAATAAGTTGAGACACATATACCCCATACGAAGTTGCTCGGGGAACATCCCCATCCAAGTGAGGATAATTTACAATGTCAAAATTAAAATCATCTCTCTTGTCATAGATTTTGCTAATTATTTTACCATTTTCAATCGAGAGATCTAAATCAAGAAAAGAAGCGTTATTATCAGATATATTAGCTTTGTTAAGCTGAAGTTCTTTAGGATAAATATAATTAACCATAGTTGGAAAGAAAGGGTTGTCAATGTTCAATATGTCATCCAGATACCGAGAGGTATCATGAAAGGCTTCAATAACATCTGCCTGGGTATCTGGTGAAAGACTCAACATGAAATCCCTTTCATAGCAAAATAAAAACAAATCTGCGACAAGTGGTGCACAGTTCGTACCCATAGGGATACCAACAATTTGTCTATAAACGGTGGTTCCATACCTGACGAAAATATTATCTAATAGGAAGATGAGTGCTTCAAAAACTTCTTTGCAAGACCACATAGTGAAATTGTCTAAACTGCCGTTAGTAAAACACGTATTACAGGCCAACAATGTAGTATTTTCCCTGGCGAATTTGTTTTCAATAAGAGCAATAAGCTTGTCTTTGATAACGTGATGTGGTAGGGTGGTAAAGATTGGAAATTATAGGAAGCAAACTGGAGGCACTAGAGTGTTGACAAAACATAACATACAACTTTTCGTTAATTCAAGGGCAATAACTTCGGTGTTTCTGGTCCGATCTCGCTTGTTTTTGAACTCGTCCAAGCTTTTATCAATATTTACAATCTAGTGAAGGTTGGTAAAGATGGAATGAATACGAAGGTTCTAGTGTTGACATCAACACTTTAACACATTTTTTTCGATAATTCAAGGGCCATAACTTTGGTATTACTGGTAAAGATAGGAAGCAAAATGGAGGTGCTAGAGTGTAGACAAGACAAAATATAGCAACTGCCGTTCAGTCATGGGCAATAACTCCGGTGTTACTGATTCGTCCGATCTGCCTGATTTTTTAACTCGTCCGAGCTTTCATTGATATTAACAATTTGGTAAAGTTTGCTAAAGATCGGATGTAGATACTAGAGTATTGACATCAAAAAGTTACCGGAAGACGGACGGACGGACGGCAGGACAAAATACCATGGCATAAGCCCTCCTGGCCTTTGAGCTTTGGCCAGTAGAGCTAAAATACGAAAAGCTTGAATAACAAAAGTAAATGAAATCAAACAACAATGTCAGTTTGTGTATTAACAATATACACCCATTATCATTAAGGATTGTTTTTATGTTATGTTTATAGTGAGAGACTTGCATTGTGTTATCCTTACATGTTCGTAAATGTCCTCTCTGGTCAAACACAATAGGTAAAGGGAGACAACATGTGATACTTTTAGTGAAAAAATTACACTGGTAATTATTGCGGTGCACAATGGGACAGTTTATAGGAACGGTTATATAGCAAAGTGACTTGCCTAGATGTTCTGCATGGAGTATATAATTCTTACTGACTTGTAAAACTAGATTTTTTGTGTTCTGTACGAATATGTTACGGATACTTTAGAAAAAACAAGATGCTCAAGTAAATGAATTCCTAAACTTGCTCTTCATATAAGCCACATACACACCAAGTTTCAGGTCAATAGGTAAAGTTAATAAGCAAAATCAGTTGTTCTATTTTTAGTAACAGTGAACTTGACCTTAAACCCAGTGACAACCAAATGCAATCCCAAGCTTTCTTTTCAAGTAAGCTACCTACCCATAACGTTTCATTACAACATCAACCGAAGTAAAGTTATTGACCGGAATTCATTGATTATTTTTAGTAAAACTGACCTTGACGTTGTCCCCAGTGACCGCTAAAAACACCTTTTCTATTTTCAGTACGCTGTATCTAACTTGGGTCCGGAAGCAAAAATAATTTTGCTTTTGTCACCTCCCCCATTATCATGTATAAAATTTGGTTGAATTCTCTTCAGAGATAACCGACACCATACAAGCTTATTTTGCATATAAGCTACTAGTCTAGTAATTATAGGTTTTAAGGTCAAACAAATTCCAACAGAAAGTATTTTAGGATGTTTAGAATAATTGAAACGTAATGAGTTTCAGAAAAAAAGTCCCGAAGATAAAAATTGTGGGAAATGCTAAATTTTGGGGTAAAAGTTGCATTTTTAAGAGAAAATCTCCGGAAACTGGAATAATTTTATAAAAAATCATTTGAGCAAATTAGAATCATTTAATAGTGCGGAAATGCTCTTCCAAATGCATCTTTATGTAAATCAAGGTGTTATAGATGAATATGAGGTTAATAATATGAGATTTTGGGGCAAAAATGAATAAAATCGTTGATTTCTGTAATACATTTGGTGTTACTAGACTATAAATTAAAAAAAATACTGAATGACCTATAAACAATTAGTTGCTTACTATTTTGGACAGATATAGGTACAGAGATGTGCCAGAAAAAAGTCCTTTTGAATATGACGATCTAAAATACTTTATTTTTGGGTCTAAAAATGTGTTTTTCATAAAAAAAACGCTGAAAACAGGAATCATTTTGTTATAAGATGTTTGAACATAAACTAATTTAATGAAAGTGATAAAATGGTGCACAATTATATATACAAATGTTGTATTATATCGTAAGTTAATGTGAAAGTTGATATTGTGAGATTTTGGGGCAAAATGTTGATAAAAATGACTAAAATCATTTATTTCATATACTCGTAATACATTCGTAGTACAGTGGCCCGTTTTATGGAACATCTTACGACAATTTTGCGCTTAAGTCAAATTAAATTTATTGCTATAAAAAAGTTCATAAACATGTTTCTAAACTATCTAATACATACATTGTTCATTCGATATTTACACCCTTAATTGTTTGCTTCAAATGTTTTTAAGAAAAATGATGGAAGGTATTTTATTTTGACTTACGATACAAATTATCAAACTAAAGTTGTTTCCTGAAACAGGGCCCTGGCCTATAAGCTATAGAAGTAGGTGAATGAATAACGGGAACGAAAATACAGCATATTATATTCATTTTATATTCATTTCTTCCAAACCCATCTTCATGTGAAACACGGAATCAGAGATTGATAAGACGCTAAATTCAAATTAAAACGATTGTCCTTCATCAAAAATCACTGAAAAATAATCATTTTCAAATAAGTATTTCAACTATAATTGAAGTGAAAAAATGGTATACAAAACGTACATTACTTATATTTGATAATATCAGAACTTCGGAAGTAAATAAGATGCCCAAATTGCGAGATCAGGGTCAAAACGTGGAACAGAAATGGAGAAAAAACACCAATGTTTTTGTGATACAATCAAATTACTGGGCTTTAATAATGAAGTATGTATGAACTAAACGAGACATTTGTAAACAAATACTCGGTCCACATTTGGAATCACACATATGTATTTCGATGAAAATCTTAACATTGTGTTATCCGGATGTCAACGAGACAGAAAATAGTTCACTGTTGCTGTATTTAATAAATACTGATAAATGTGATCCCTTGAGAGCAACAAACACAATTAAGAGAATAAAGCAGCAGACTCGGTTTTATTGAGTCTGTTCATGAGAAGTAATGAAAGGAGCAACACCTCTCACGCCCCCTAGCACCGGCTTAAGCGGTATTCTACTTCAAAGCCACCTAAATTGGGCTCGCTGGTCCCAAAGGACCAGTAAAAAATAACACTACTGATTCGTAGCACGGGGAGACTTTTTACAGCCGCCACACTGCACTAAACGAACGCTAGTGTGAATGTTAATAAATACTGATAAATGTGATCCCTTGAGAGCAACAAACACAATTAAGAGAATAAAGCAGCAGACTCGGTTTTATTGAGTCTGTTCATGAGAAGTAATGAAAGAAGCAACAACTCTCACGCCCCCTAGCACCGGCTTAAGCGGTATTCTACTTCAAAGCCACCTAAATTGGGCTCGCTGGTCCCAAAGGACCAGTAAAAAATAACACTACTGATTCGTAGCACGGGGAGACTTTTTACAGCCAGTATGGCCGTTAGCCACACGTGTAAAATGTAAGATCTGCATTGCATGTTTGTTACTACAATAAATATGAAGGTTATATCAGCGATTCCATGTAAATAAAATATATATAAATCTATCGGCCAAATGACCTTGTAAAACTGATGATAATTTTGGGTTTGACTTTTAATGGCTTTTAGATGGAATCTGCTGATGTCTAGGGCGCGACATAGCCAGTATGGATTCCTTTTACAAAAATTCGAAATATGATTCCATGGAATTTATCGAGCTGTTGCGAATGGTAAGAGATCATTTCTAACGGTGTCCCACAAAGCAATGAGCAACGATATGTGTCAGTATCCAAGGGTATGATAAACGGAAATGCTCTTTTTTGAGAAACAATGCAATTTTCATCAACATTCGCTGAAAACCAGAATCGTTTTTAAAATCGTTTTAACTTAAACAAAAAATACAATGATGTCACAAAATGTTTCACTATTCAATGTACATAATTATATCAAAGATTTGCATTGTATTTGAAATTAAGAAGAATGCTCAAACCGCGATTTTGTTTGACGACTTGCTTAACAATTGCATAGAATCACATTTTCATACACAAAGTACTTGGTTATAAACTAAAAAAGTGTAGAAAGATCATTTTCTTGTATCAGTTTGGCGCATTATAAGTGTTGCGTATGTGCACTACTGTGTCAGAATTAAGTTCACACACATACGAGGCTTTATGATTTGGGTGAAAAAAATGCAAAACAGACATAAACCGATTTTCAAAAATCTTTGAGTAGTATAAAAAAATATTTTGGAAGTTATGAAATATTGCTTTATATATGTACTCGCAGAGTTTCATTATTTCCAGACTGAATTAGATACACACATGTTGAAAACAAGTATACTCAAACATGGATAATTTGTGTAATTGATAGGGATAGTGGACTAGAAGATTTGCATGTGTCTAGAGTAAAATATATTTTAATTTTTTTTGTAATAGATAAAAGGATGCATGTTGGAATAATTAAATCTCCTAACCCCTGTGATGCTATGAACTGTTTGTTATGCGTAAAATATAACGTTTTCAATTGAGTAGAACAGTAATTGCGTGTATCAATAATTTTAAAGATAAAACATATTGCACCATTTTAATATAAGTTACCATATATGCTACTTAAATGATTATAAACCCTGTTGTAATGATTGCTTGAACAATATTTCCGCCACACATTCAATGAAATGTTTACAATATGTGTATCAATAGGTTATAAATACATATGTATGTAATTACATCATGTTTTTATACGTATATAAAATTTCCAAATGATGTAAACATGATCCATGGTCGTAACCATTGTAACTAGACATTTATTCAACGGACCTTTTGTTTGCTACAGTTAAATTGTTTGTTAAATTGAGCATCTAACTAAATTTCTGATACTATAAAACATTTGGATATATGCATATATAGGATAATATCACTTCAAGAAGATTATGTATATCAAAATACATCTTAACAATGATTCATGTTTACAACATTTTTTTATGAAAAAATATTTTGCCACCCGAACATAATACATTTTTCAACAGTATACACCTGATGACTTTTTTGGGGCACATCCTTGCATCTTGTTCTATTGAAAACCATTACAGAATATCATTTTATAATTCATTTCCCTATTTCTTTAGCTTAAAGGCCTGAACTACGACTGTATTACAGAAATCATTATTCATTTTTTTCAACATTTTGCCCCAAAATCTCACAATGTGAACTTTCACATTAACTTACGATACAATGAAACATATATAATATGTATATATAAGTGTGCACAATTTTATCACTTCCATTAGATAAGTTTATGTTCAAACATCTTATTACAAAATGATTCCTCTTTTCAGCGATTTTTTATGAAAAACACATTTTTAGACCCAAAAATAAAGTAATTTATATCGTCGTATGCTAAAGGACTTTTTTCTGGCACATCTCTGCCCAAAACAGTAAGAAACTAATTGTTTATAGCTCATTTAGTATTGTTTTAATTTATAGCCTAGTAACACCAATGTATTACAGAAATCAACGATTTTATTCATTTTTTCCAAGTTTTGCCCCAATATCTCATATTATTAACCTCATATCCATCTATAAAACCTAGATTTACATAGAGATGCATTTGGAAGAGCATTTCCGCACTATTAAATGATTCTGATTTGCTCAAATGATTTTTTATCAAATTATTCCAGTTTCCGGAGATTTTCTATTAAAAACGCAACTTTTACCCCACAATTTAGCATTTCCCACTATCTTTATCTTCGGGACTTTTTTCTGAAACTCATTACATGTCAGTGATTCTAAAAATCCTAAAATACTTTCAGTTGGAATTTGTTTGACCTGGACTCTTATTTTCGGCTATAATTACTGGCCTATACCTACACAGCAAGTTGTGTTCCGGTATCTCATTCCTAACTGAATTTATTATCCAGAAACCGTTTTTTCTATTGTAGTAACAACAATCTTTACCTTGACCCCAGGGACCTCAATGTACATTGGCAAACTTAAAAGTCACGTATCTCTAACAAATATCATTAAACCGGAACACCCTTACCATATGTGCGACTAAATATGGTAATGATTCTACCTACCAAGTTTCGTGATAATCGGATGAAATTGTAGGAGCAGTTAAGCAGTTGTCTATATATATTATCATTTTGTATTGTATTGTTACTCTCTCTCTCTCTCTCTCACTCTCTCTCTCTCTCTCTCTCTCTCTCTCTCCTCTCTCTCTCTCTCTCTCTCTCTCTCTCTCTCTCTCTGTGTCTCTCTCTGTTTAAATACAAGTATATGTAAACACTTACGCGCGTTACCCATCTTATGTTGTTCTGGTTTGACGGCTGTCTCTGATTATACGTGTTTACTGAATCTTTCCTCGATCGGGGCAGTGACTAATTTCCGTCCAGGAGATCCGTGATAGTCGTATGTAAGTGGTGCAATTATCACCCTTAGAATACAAATAAAATGTGTTTACCTCACTAGAACACAAATAAAAAGAAAATATCACACTAAGAATGCAAACATCAGAATTATAAACCACAGCTGAAATACAACGGAGGAATTGTATACCACAATAAGTACGCAAGAGGAAAAATAGCATATCAAACTTAGATTACATACAAATAAGTGTATACCACAATTTAAAATGCAAAATACTAAATTGATGTTCGGTATTTGTAATAACAACTTTTCAAGTCTCATTTTAACTGTTTAACAATCTTTAGCTTTTCAAATAACGGTCTTTCATACTATCTTTGTTAAACTTGTTAAAAAGTTTATCAAAAGAGATTATGACCCTATCATTTTGCAACGTACTGCATGCTTGGTGGTAAACTCTTTTACAGTTCGCCACTATGCTTTCCTCTTTAATTGTACGATGACCGGACAGGCTGTGGACACTATGATGACGCCTACCTAAAGCCCATTGGGACGGTGGCGTTTGATGTTTGTCTGTAATCTTTCTTGTCGTGCCCTTAATGGTTTATTCTTTTGTTGCTCTGGCTTCTGCCAAGTAACTGAGTACCTTCATTGTGGCTTTCTAGGCTATTGTTTTTTGTATTATATTTACACGAGCATATTTGTGTTTTACTTATATTGCCTATTGATGCTGCCTTGTTGGTCAGAGATTAGATCATGGCAGGGATTTCTTTATTTACACTGTCCTGTTTTAATGGGATGACAGTAGAGTAAGTGTGATGTTTGGTGCACCCTAGGGTTAAACCCTAGGGGCCTACTTTGCCACTGACCGTACCAAGGCGGTAGCCCTATTGTCAAACTTTTTTGTGTTTGTGATGTCGTTTGAATTTATTATTACGTTTGCCTTCTTGTTTGTCTGTTTGCGTGTTTGTTTCTGTTTTTTGTGGTTGACTGTCCTCCTTGAATGCTACTTTCCCTGTCCGATCTTTTTATATTTCTTTATAACAAAACCAGTTTTAAAACGAATGTAACTCTCAAAAGATATGTCACAGAGTGAACCATGGAAATACTATAGCTCTATATACGGCCTATGGGGGTATACCTAAAGCAAATTGGAGGGATTTTACCCTTGGTTTACTGCACAATTCAAGCTTTTTAACAATGGGCGTAGGAGAGAAGCCTGTACCAGGACATCAGTTTTAATCCGTCGTTCGTTATAACAACATCGATATCAAAAAACGTCGCCGTCCTAATCACTGAAAAGTAGTTAGCTCACCACAGGATTCAAACTCAAGACCTCCGGATTGACAATCCGTATACATAACCATTAGGCCAAAATTAAATCTCAAATACTACTTTCATTTTAACTACCTATTCGTTTAATAATGAATTTTGAGTGGTTATTTCTCAATGTTGTTAAAAAAAACACAAAAAAACACAAAGTATATTTTCAGCGTTCTATTCTAATGTTCAAATGTGTAATCTATATTTCCTTGGGAATTTTATTTCCAAACGTCTTTAATGTACGTATGCACTTAGATTGTCAATACGAAATTAATAGGTTCGAAACTCGCATAGGCTATACTTTTTTCAGTGAATAGGAGTGTATGTTTGATGTTACTTTGTCGATCGCAGGAAAAGCAATGAAATAGTTTCACTATAAAGTTGCCTTATATACGGGTTTCCAACCATGTTTCACGAGCTTGAAGTTGGTAGTAAACCAAACGTTAAACCACTCCCACGTATCTTAGGTGCACGCCCAACAGCCTTACATAGAGCTATAGTATCTTTAAACATGCGTATTTAAATTGGTATCAGCAGACGTCCAACGAAACACATGCATTCAGTTCTGCACCGCAATACACATTTTTGACAGTATATAAATAACAAAAACAATCTATCGAATGAAAGACAGCGTTCCTTTTGACCTATAAATATTATCTTGACCTTTTAACACACGGATGTTTAAATATATATATATATATATATATATATATATATATATATATATATATATATATATATAAGGGTGAGAAAATACATATATATATATATATATATAAGGGTGAGAAAATACATACATCTACAAAATACCTTTCAAAAAGCACTGGATCCCCGAGGGGATACGAAAATGTTGGAACAAATTAATAGATGGGGGAAAAAACATTTATACAGTGCTACAGTTTATAAAAAGTTGTAAAAGATAACACAATCCCTACCTCAAAACCTAAAATATAAAATCGATACTGCAGGATAAGGTATAAAGCAACTCCAAAGCTAATACAAACAATGAGTAAGGCTAAACAAATTAAATTAAATAAATGGAGATATTTTGATCAAGGGAAGTAACAAAAGTACTAATAATAAAACATTGCTGGTTGGATGAAAGTAAAATTGTAGCCAAATGTGAGTCACATACTCTCTCCTCATAACTAATCATAAATGTCAGCGTACAATTTTACTTTCATCCAACCGGCAATATATATAGAGAGAGATGTGGTCACCAGGGGTGACATCCACACCATTATGAATGTACATTTACTGCTGCCGGTATCTATGTCCCATTCCAGAAAAACACACTTCCTGTAGAATTTAGATGCATATTCCCTTATAGTATAACGGGTTTTAAATCGATTTACCTGTGTGATGGTAAAGAAAAAAACGTTCAATGTTTGTTTCTTCACTCTTGTCAAACTCTGCCCAATCCTGTCAACAAAAAACGGTACAAAATACAATCACAACAAATTCTAAATGATGTTTATCAGCATTCAATATGCTTTGAATCTTTGTTACGATTCAGCGATTTATGGAGCGAAAACTAACCTCTGAATGTCAGAAGCCGTTTTAATACTAATTTAATAACACGTTTCTGCGCGTATTTCCTTAAAACTTTTTTTCAAATTAACACCTATTTATGAAAGAAGGTTTACTCGTTTCATTTCGCGTTTATTTTTTAATGTGTACTACTCCCGATTACAAACTCTAAATTGGATATATTACATTGCATTCACGAGATATTTACTTGATTTAGCGGCCTTCGGTGTTCGCCCTCGCCTACGGTAAATAAAATAATGCAACAATATTACATTGTTTTAAAAAATAAGGATAAGTTCTTCAACAGTTTATATTATACTAAGTAACACTTTGTGCTCAAAGCCGTCGATTTATCACAAAGTGAAAAACAAGGCTTAATAGCAAGTAAGTAAGTATTTTTGTATATTGTGACATGTGCATACAAGTAATCATATATACAAATATGTATTAAACAACATAAGCATCCGGCCCAATGGGCATCAAAGGCAACAAATGTCTAAGTACAATAATCAGATTATCACATGATTTAAATTAGATAAATGCAGAGATTGTAATTAAACATCTTTATCAAATACATCCATGTAGATTTTAACAGGAAACACTTCCTTCAAGACATGTTAACTTGAATAATTAAACAGTTATTTAAGATTGAATGATACAGAATGTCATTTCGTAATAAATAAACACATACAAGAAATTTAGCAAGTTTTCTGGGTTGGGTTGACATAATATTCGTTAGCTTTTGATTGATACAACTATTAACGCTAAACAGATCGCTTAATACACCGAAACGTAAGTGTGGGTATAACTCATAATCAACAAGAAATGTGTTTCATCTTCTATAGACAGTAATGAGCAAAATGTACATAGTCTCTGGTATTTGGTTCACCAATGTACCTTCCACTCTCTATTCTAAGGGGTAAAATACCCATCCGGAACTGACTGAGGATTGAACGTTCGTTTTTGCTCATCTTTATAAGGACATAATCCTCGCGCTGAAAATTATTCTTAAACACTCTAAAAGTTCTTAGTTTCGGTACACGCTCAATATCTAATAGTTTGTCGCCACTTCGTTTTTACGAACGTTTTTTACTTTTGGTATTTACAGAACAAATAATTTACAAACGATTTTGACGGTTACGACAAAATGTTATTTTTACCTTAGTTTACGAACTGTTTTTACTTTAATTTACTCTTCTTTTTTTTTACTTTTGCACATGTTTTTACCTTTACGAATGTTTTTATGTTTAACTGTACCACGCATCTACGTTTTATTATTATTCCCTGAAAACTAGTATAATAAATACGGTATATCATGCAACATAATCTACTAAGTGTATAACCATACAAACATGGATCAATGTTTGAAAGTCTAAATGTGATATACGCCTGAATGGTCGATTATAATGATTTTAAATAATGTTCAGTTGTCAGCTCGACAATATAGATAATAACACGTATTTGTTGTGCAAAATCACAAATGTAACAGTATCCGTACACTTGAAATAGATTATGTTACGTGTCCGTTTTGAAACGTTAACAAAATCTATTTACCATTCAAATGCGTGAATGCGTCATTGTACCATTGTACCATTGATTTTCCTTCTTCGATTTATACAGGAATGATGTATGTCAGGCAACAAAAAATGCACATTTTTTTTCCATAGAACATGTTAAAACACATATCATTCAATAGATCAAGCGCTTTCCAACATATGTAATATGAAAAATACAAAAACTGGGGCTTATGTATTATTTAAGAAAAGAGAATCTGTTTCATCGAGCAGCGACTCCTTGGGCGAGGGGTTAACGACGTTGCGTTGTAAACCTTATCGCCGATCACCGCTGCGGGTTCGAATCGCACTGGGAGCTCGACTTGCTGGCGATTTATTTGTATAAAACATAGTTAGCTCAACATATATCCAACGAATGTGCATTGAAATGTGTGTTAAAAACAATTACTATTTGGCTTAAATAAATCGAATTTATTATTTTGTATGATCGTTTCCGTGGCCGAGGGGTTAACGACGACGTTGCGTAGTAAACCTTCTCGCCTCTCACCGCTGCTGGTTCGAATCTCGACGTGTAAGTGAGGAAGTGTCTATTCTCACGGATGGCGGGAAGTGCACAGTACTGGTTCTACACAGAAAAAGTGGATTTTCTGCCTCCAGCACAAAACAAATCGACCGTCATATACAACCTTACATGTGTTGACAATGACGTAAAACACCATACAAACAAACAAAACAAATCAACGACGTCACTTTCTATTTTGACATGTCAAGGATAGATTTACCCCTATTCTGCTTCCGCTTTACTATCTATGTCACTTATAATTTAATATCTCAAACAAACACTAATAAATGTTTCTAGTACATCGTTCAGATGAATTGAAGTAAATAATAACTACAAGCAATCAAAGCTTTGCATTTTTTATCACAAATAAGGTAGGAAAACGTTTTTCCCAGGCATTGCCACCACGTCACGAAGGCACACTGTCAATGGTGTACGCCTTAAATATCGGGAACAGATTAAAAAGGTTAAGTAATCAGGGGCGTAGCTTGGCTGAATATGATGTGTAGGCAGAGTTCTAGGGGGGTCCGGGGTGATTTTTTTTTTCAGCTAGACTGTCGGAGGTGCGTTTGGCGTATATTTCCTACCGGTGAATATGTCTATAAGAGCATCAATATCCTTACTTTTTACCGTAAATTATATATGTTATAACTAAAGAGAAGCTGAAAACATTTAAAGTGCATTTTTGGCATTTTTATTTTTTCGATTTCTCGACGGCCTATAGGAAGCTACGCCCCTGGTAATCAGTGTGAAACATAATGTCGCCAGTAGCAAAATTCGTAGATGAAAGGCATTCGGCATATTGGTGTAAAGTTTAAAAAACAAAACAAAAAAACCCAGACGAATTGTGAAATAGACCCTACATTACACTATAGCCCTTCTATCACACATTTTGTCAATATCCCATAAATCACAGTCACCTTTAAATTTCAAAATCCAATCTGTCGGACATTTTATCCAGATTCCATGAGTCACACCATTTTTCATATCCTCTGTGTCACACTCTAGCTCTAGTACCCTTCTGTCAAATTACTATTCCATATCGCGTTGTCACACCTCTGTTCCATATTCACTGTGTAACACCCCTCTTTGCACATTTACACTCCTCTTCCATATTCCTTATGTCGAACCTTATCTTTTATATCGCTTATGACAGCGATGTTTGGCGTCGAATCTAATGATTTTTGTTTAAAACCAACTTAATTTCATGTCAGTCATTTCGATAAAAAAAAAAGCCGAGGCGGCTATCTTGGATATCGGACTGACCTGACTTTTATTTAAGACAGGCTAAGAATCGTGTGCAATATTCCTGTGATATGTTAGGGGTATCGTACAAACAGTTTCGGGGAAGTAGTCATCACAAGTGTTTCCTGTATATATAGCAAGTGAAAAATAAATACGCCAAATCAAAATGAATAGTGTTTATAAACAACTTAATCGTATGCCAACCATGTTTGTAAAGGTTCCAAATCAATACCACATATTTTTCTTGAGCAATAGTCACCATAAAATTATATTTTTAAAATATATTTTAGCTTTGTAGGCCATTTTGACTTCCAGGTCAATATGACTATTATTTAGGCCCAACTTGACATCAATAACAAGAGTAACATTCCTATACAGTTTTATGAAAATCCATCAAGACATTTCAGAGGAGTAGACGCCACAGGTATTTCAAATACAACTCTATGTAAACAAAGATGGCCGCTGACGGCCATTTTTGACGTCGAATTAAAATGTATTTTGTTAAGGACCAACTACAGGCCATGCCAATCATTTTGGTAAAAGTTCTAAATAAATACCATTTATGTGTTTTGAGAAGAAATCGCTACAAAATTGTATTCTGAGAATATATTTTCTGCTGCGTCGGCCATCTTGAATTTAACGCCACCCTGTTTTTTTTACTTAGGGCCAACTAGACATCAAGAATATAATTCCTGTGGAGGGAGGGAGGGAAGGGGAAGGAAGGAAGGAGGAAACGACTAATCCAGGTTCAGATTTTTCACTTTCATGGCGTTAAGTAAAACAGAAAATTAACGAAATTGCGTTACAGTTCTTTTGCAAACTCAGTTATCTTCCGCTGGTGAAACTCAACGCTAAATGTTAAGTAATAGATAGAGTCTGGTCTCAGCGAGTTGGCTTTTTTAAACACCGAGATGGGGGTAGCCCATCGAGGTGTTTAAGACAATTCTCTTTGTTCAGACACAGGTGTAAATCGTTTAATTGAATATAAGACCTGTCAGAATAACTGTGAGAATAACAGTGAAAATAACAGTTAGAATAACTGAGATAGAGCTGAAATGAACATGCTACAAAACAAATAGAGTATGGTATCATCTAGTTGGTTAATTTAAACACCTCGATGGGCTACGCCCATCTCAATGTTTAAATGAACCAACTCAATGAAACCATACTCTATCTATTACACAATGTTGTCTGACGTATGTAATTAACATAATAAATAATGCTATAATGGCCGGAACAATTTAAACTTCCGGAATGAGACATACACACAAATATATTCACACGTTTTAGTTAAGTGACATTTCTCAATATTTTCAAAAATGTTCGTAGGCTACTAAACAGTCTACGTTTATATTTTCAATTGATCTGAAAGAAAGAAAGAAAGAAAGAAAGAAAGAAAGAAAGAAAGAAAGAAAGAAAGAAAGAAAGAAAGAAAGAAAAAAAGAAATAAATAAGTAAATAAATTAATATATCAATCAATAAATATATCAAGGATATATATATAAATAAATCACTATCCGTACAAATTAAGTCAGAACAAGTATAAGATTCTAAAATATATTCCTACCTAAAGCTGTAATGGCGGCTGCTCTACATGAAGGTATTCTTTGAAATTATCCGACAGGTGGCGTTCATGGTACAGTTATATATAGCATATATTGGTTGATGTAACTACCGTATGTTCTCTAATAAATGCTTAGGACAGCCAATCTTGTACTCTTAATACTATTGGCCATCATGCGAACATAATGCAAGGCTGTTATATGCGTCCCTTTAATATATATTACGTCTTTGGAATGATGTATGTTAATTTTTTTTTTTGTTTTTTAACGGAAAACTTCTTTATATTCAGCAGAGTTATATCTCAACTCGGCACTCAACTGCCTTATTGAAGGCAGTATTTTTAATGAAGGCGGCATGACAGCAACTTAAATTGCCCTAAAGTTTGAAAATATCTTTCGTTCGATCTAATATGCATACCATTATTTCCGAGGACGGTTCAGGTGTGAATCCTGTGCAACGTAACTTGCCCACTTGTTTTCCATCTTTCCAAGGATATATTTAATTTGCGTCAAATAGGGCTCACTTCCCTGCACGCAAGGCTGACGGCTTTACAACTCCGCGGAAGGACGGCATACTGTAGCATAGCTAAATGTTAAAATTCCGCTAAATGTTATAAATCTTACGCTAAATGCTAAAAATTACTAAACGCTAAATGTTAAAAAAATAACATATGGTGTTTAGTGGAATCCGTTAAACGCTAAATGTTAAATGTCAACAATGTTGTGTGAAGTATGTAACGGTATGATCAGTGCTGCTTTAATCGACTCAGTTGCATGTGATAACGATATCATTACGAAAGAAACATTAATACAATGCTGTTTACTGTCAGGATCAGTTTCTTTGCATCTTTACGCCTATGCATATATCAGCTCACACATGCATTGTCGTCAGATTTATAAATGAATAAAAGATTAATCTGTGATGTTTTGAATATGACATACATTTGATTGAAATCGTCTCTTTTAATTCTGTAAAGAATGGTGTTTACATCATATATTGTTTCAGTGTACCCACATGCAGAATCATAGGAACCAATCAGATGTATTCCGTAGTAGTTTCGTATAATACTTTTGAAATATTATATTGTTTTAAAAAGTGACCTTCAGGTCAGTAGATTAATACCACGCATTATAACAAAGGTTACGATCTGCAATCTGATTTGTGTTGATTCATCGTTGAAACCCACGTTTGATTGATCACGTTATCACTCCATATCATAGTAGTCCTTGAGCTCTTTCATTGAGCACAGGTATGTTATTAAGGTCAACACTAGTTTGTTATATGTGACTAAAACATTCCCTGTACATACAGTATCAACAACATTGAACCCTCACGTTTTCTTTTATGAAACATTTACCCTTCATCCTGCATTTCACTATACATTGTAACTAAGTGTTGATTAACGGTTCATCAGCACATTATTTGTATTTAAAGCCGCCCTAGAGAGAGGGGAAGGACACATAGGTATCCTTACTAGCGAATAAATGTCAATGTTTTTTAACATGCTCGGAAGCAAACTCCCCGCAGTGGTTACTTCCCCTTTCTGTTACAGTAACCACTGCCACCACAAAAATGTATAGCTGAAATCGTGCAAAGTTTAATTTTTTGGTTAAATATTGTTTAGGTCAATAGTTCAACTCGCTTTGTTCATAATATATGAAAATAGTGTGAAAAACGGTATCTGGTTACAAAAATAATTTATTTATAAAACAAAATAAATTTTAGCGAATATATATTTTATATACACACCGGTTACTTGTAAACAAACATGTATTCCATTGAGACCATTACAGAAGCTGTGCGTAAATTTAATAAAGAGATTACACCCAAGCCAAAACAGGTTGAATGTTTTCAACATCGATGATGTTATTGCCAATTTGCCTGTTGGTTACGGCAAGAGTTTGTTGTTCCAAGCATTACCTAGTGTTTCATCATTGTGTAATCACAAATCGGCTATCGTCACGTGATTTGTGTGGTGGCAGGAATTATGCACCTATCAATATTTTGCCCCGGGGGGGGGGGGGGGGGGGGGGGGGGAGGGGGGGGGCGGGCAGACCCAGGGGGGGGGGGGCGGCGGGCAGACCCAGGGGAATTAGACAATCCTTTCTTTTTGGGGTCTAATTCCCCACCCTAGAGCCAATGATTTTGTCTAAATCCCCATAGTGGGAGATGTTGTGAATCAAATGCCCCGGGGGTGAAGCAAGCTAGCGCCAATATTGCCAGTTTAGCATTTTTCCACCATGAACTGGCTACAAATCAGCCAAAACAATGTCAGCAATTCGACAGTTTAACCAATGGTTTATGGAGAAAAACCTAGCATCAATTTAATACTTTAGTATTCTGATAGAAAGCAATGAAGGTAAAAAGTTACAGCACACTGTAAATTTCATATTTTATTTTGTTTTTTTACATAACAAATTCACTAAACATCCGCCTCTTTCTCTTCCGCCCAAATCTTGACAGTTCAACAACAATATCTGAAATATGGATTACTTAATTAAGTCTATGAATAATGCAGACTTTGTTACATGGGATAGATGCCTACATATTTTTGGAAATCAATTACATAAGGCTTAAAAACATTTTTTCTATTTTCGTAACAAATTCGTCTATCTTCCTTTGATTGGGACCGTGAAGGTCATCGCGAAAACACACGACAATAGAATGGCATTACGAAGAAAATACATATACGTCAACAGAAATGAATAAGAACATTTTCGTATACCTTTAAATATCTTAGACAGGTCTGGGGATATTACCCCAACCCAATCACACATGTCTTGGACAGAAAAATGTGATTTAAACGCTTCCATTTTTTTCAAAATTTCCGCCATTTTGTTAATACAAATGGTTTGTCTAAATCCCGGGTACCGAGTCGTAAAATCCGGCCAGTCTATTTCCCGGGACCCGGAATAATTCGGCGTGTCAAACTCCCGCCTATCGGGGACCGTCTTCTTGTCTAAAGTCCCCTGTATGCCCGCCGCCCCCCCCCCCCCTGGGGCAAAATATTGATAGGTGCATTATCGGCTACAATATCACTGCGCGGAGGTTGGCTCGAAAGATAGACTCCGATACACGGGACCGCCTTTAATTACTTCGCCACCTGACTGACGAGGCTAAGGGGAAATGTTTTGCCCAAGAACACACATATGAAGTTCAATGGCCCCGGTGAGTCTTGAACCTCTGTATTTCCGTGCTATCCATTGGGCCATGATATCCCACGTCTGGCGATAACAACGACCATTCCAGTATTGCATATATTTTCCATATAACATAATGTACCGCACACTTATAGCGCTATAAAGTAAAATAATGTTTAAGCCGGTGCTAGGGTGCATGAGAGATGTTGCATTTTGTTTTACCTCTCATGAACAGACTCTATAAAATCAAGTCTGCTACTTTCTATTCTTGTTTGTGTTCATTGCTTCCGAAGGATTCCTTTTACTGTTTCTATTTCTCTTTTTTAACGAACTTTACTATCTGCTGCGAATTTGGTACAGTTCTTGTGTCATCTCTTTAGTATTTCAGTAGCTAGATTCACAGGTGACAACGTGAGTCAAAACCAAGGTTTACATATTATAAATAGCTTTCAGCAGGTATTTTTACAAATGGAAATCCGAGGTCATGTTATTTTTAGAACGGTGCGGTACATTATAAATAGCTTTCAGTGGCTATTTTTACAAATGGAAATCCGAGGTCATGTTATTATTAGAACGGCGCGGAAACCAGAATACATTACATATTATAAATAGCTTTCAGCGGCTATTTTTACAAATGGAAATCCGAGGTCATGTTATTATTAGAACGGCGCGGAAACCAGAATACATTACATATTATAAATAGCTTTCAGCGGCTAATTTCACAAATGGAAATCCGAAGTAATGTTATTATTAGAACGGCGCGGAAACCAGAATACATCACATATTCCGAGTTTCATTTTATTATATATATTTGGATGATATTATAATGGAATAGATATAAAATGCGTATGAATTAGAGAAATTTGAAAATATTTGGAAGTCACCGACACGATAGATATAAAAATATATTGCAGTCTCAGTTTAACATGTTTAATTGAGACTGTTCAGAAACGGTAGTGGTAAATACTTGCTACCGTTCACGCATTCTAGCCCCGGGTTAAGCAGAACTCAATATTTAAAATGTGAATTGTGCGAAAACTTAAGCCATCCCGAAGATGTAATAGATAGAATACATTTTCAAGCATTGTCAGTTACAAAACAAATGGCCATACTTCTGTAATAAATTAGACAATCAACCATGGGTGATGCAGAGGGACATAAGGTCATCAGTTGTTATGAGTATATAAAATTTGGGAACAACCCATTCAAATTGTTTGAGAAAAGTGTTACGCGACGTGACGCGACGGGACGGTATGGGACAAAATGTGTTACGAGACGCGACGCTACGGACAGCGTGATTCCTATATAGCCCCCACTTCACCTTTGTGAAAGCGGGTGTATAATACATGTAACATCTGAACTTATATTGATATATTTAAATTCGATACCACGTTATCGTCTACCACGTTATCGTCTAGTAAGAGATATATAACGGACTTCGAGCCGATAGCTACATGTAATCAATGTCATACATTTACCTACATTTACCTACATATTTATTTTTCCGATGTGTAATATTGACAGTCCTAGGCACAGTAACTATTAATGTTTATTTTTTCTTCAAATATTAAACTTCCGTTTGATTTAAAATCGATTATTCATTAATATGTTTTGTATCTGGCATAGGTTTGCCAATTCGTTAAATAGATACTGGCTAAACCATGTGTACTACTATAACAATATTTGAAATAATCAGCAAGCAGAACTGAAAACACAGACCTGTATTTATGACATTTATTGATGATTTTATAAAATATATATTTATTTTTTTTATATCCAGTATTTCTTTAAAATTCACTTTTAGTATAAAGTTCAAATAATATTGTCAATTGTCTCTTTAATCCAAAGTCTTCGTGGTTAATTTCACTACTATAGTCCAAATAATTTAATGTCACATTTAAAATAGATGAGCACAATAACTGTAATACAAATCCTCTCACACTATATATTAAACTCCAGAAACATCCAACATAAATTAACAATGCCACTTTTACTGTAACTTTTTACTTTTCACAAAGCCTTGTTCATATATTATAGGTTATTGAATTTGTATGGCTAAATATTACTTGGAACGAGTTGTTTTGGCAAAGGTCGACGAGCTTGCGAGTCGTCCTGCGCCAAAACAACGAGTTCCAAGTAATATTTAGCCATACAAATTCAATAACCTTTTTATTGTATACTTTCATATTGTTTTCGATCAATGTTAATTGTATGACTATTACTTTTCATTGTATTTGTGTTATTTGTATAGCTTTTGATGGAATTCCTATCTTGCCATTCAGTTTCATTTTGTGTGGATGATTATTTTGCGCGAAAACGACGTCGACGTCGGATGACGTCATTAAAAACAACAAGCCATTTTCTAAAGTTTGTTTACCATTCGAAAACGTTAAAAACAGTGGGTGAGTGACCATTTCAGTTATTTTATCAATTTTTGCCATAAAAGGTTGAAAAAAAACACGTATTTTTTTGTTGACACTATAGGAAGGATTCCGTTATTTTTATTTGAAAGTAGTTCCTTATTTCTATTTCGCGACTCTTAGCAAGCACGAGCAAAAGTTCCCGTGCAATATGAATGCGTGCAATATCGTAGAATATTGCACGCTTAGCTCAATGCAAACTAAACGGGACAATATGAAAGTATACAATAATGTCATATACTTTTCTAGAAGTTTCTGTCCCAGAATATTCCAAATCAGAATGCATCACAAACATAAACATCCAACCGAAACATAAACATATTTTCAGAATTATCCACAAACTTCTACATGTTACTAATCTAATTTATGTGAATTCTGTAAGTGATTAATTTTCATTGTACTATTTAAAGGTTGTCACCAATAGATGGTGATTGGTCAGTGGTGGGTGCGTGTTGGTCAGTAGGGGATGCAAGTTGGTCAGTATTAAGTGAGATTAGTCAGTAGTGGATGCAGGTTGGTCAGTAATGGATACAGGTTGGTCAATAGTAGGCGAGACGTGTCAGTAGTAGATGCAGGTTGGTCAGTAGTGGATGCAGGTTGGTCAGTAGTAGATGAGGTTTGCCAATGGTATATGCATGCTGGTCAGTAGCGGATACAGGTTGGTCAGTAGTGGTTGTAGGTTGGTCAGTAGTTGATGCAGGCTGGTCAGTAGTTGATGCAGGCTGGTCAGTAGTAGATGCAGGTTGGTCAGTAGTGGATGCAGGTTGGTCAGTAGTAGATGAGGTTTGCCAGTGGTATATGCATGCTGGTCAGTAGCGGATACAGGTTGGTCAGTAGTGGTTGTAGGTTGGTCAGTAGTTGATGCAGGCTGGTCAGTAGTAGGCGAGACGTGTCAGAAGTAGATGCAGGTTGGTCAGTAGTGGATGCAGGTTGGTCAGTAGTGGTTGTAGGTTGGTCAGTAGTGGATGCAGGTTGGTCAGTAGTGGGTGAGAGTTTTCAGTGGTATATGCATGCTGGACAGTAGTGGATACAGGTTGGTCAGTAGTGGTTGTAGGTTGGGCAGTAGTGGATGTAGGTTGGTCAGTAGTGGGTGCAGGTTGGTCAGTAGTTGTTGTAAGTTGGTCAGTAGTGGATATAGGTTGGTCAGTATTGGATGCAGGTTGGTCAGTAGTAGGTGAGGGTTGTCAGTGGTATATGCATGCTGGACAGTAGTGGATACAGGTTGGTCAGTAGTGGTTGTAGGTTGGTCAGTAGTGGATGCAGGCTGGTCAGTAGTAGGCGAGACGTGTCAGTAGTAGATGCAGGTTGGTCAGTAGTGAATGCAGGTTGGTCAGTAGTAGATGAGGTTTGTCAGTGGTATATGCATGCTGGTCATGTAGTGGATATAGGTTGGTCAGTATTGGATGCAGGTTGGTCAGTTGTAGGTGAGGGTTGTCAGTGGTATATGCATGCTGGACAGTAGTGGATGCAGGTTGGTCAGTAGTGATTGTAGGTTGGTCAGTAGTGGATGTAGGTTGGTCAGTAGTGGATACAGGTTGGTCAGTAGTGGGTGAGGGTTGTCAGTGGTATATGCATACTGGACAGTAGTGGATACAGGTTGGTCAGTAGTGGTTTTAGGTTGGGCAGTAGTGGATTTAGGTGGTCAGTAGTGGATGCAGGTTGGTCAGTAGTGGATTTAGGTTTGTCAGTTGGGGATGTAGGTTTGTCAGTAGTAGATGCAGGATTGTCAGTAGTAAGTAAGGGCTGTCAGTAGTAGATGCAGGTTAGTCAGTAGTGGATGCAGGTTGGTCAGTAGTAGGTAAAGGGTTGTCAGTGGTATATGCATGTTGGTCAGTAGTGGGCGTAAGTTGGTCAGTAGTGGATGTAAATTGATCGGTAGTGGTGTATGTTTGTAAGTTGGGGATGTATGTTTGTCAGTAGTGGATGCAGGTTAATCAGTAGTGAATGTATGCTGGTCAGTAGTGGATGCAGGTTGGTCAGTAGTGGATGCTTTCTGGTCAGTAGAGGATGCAGGTTTGTCAGTAGTGGATGCATGTTGGTCAGTAGTGGATGCATGCTGGTCAGTGGTTGATGCATATTTGTTAATAGTGGATGAATGGTTCTCAGGTTGTGAGGGTTGTCAGTGGTATATGCATGTTGGTCAGAAATGGACGTACTCTTTTCAGTTGTGGATGTAGGTTGGTCAGTAGTGAATGCAGGTTGATCAGTAGTAGCTGAAAGTTGTCAATGGTGGATGTAGGTTGGTCAGTAGTGGGTGCAGGTTGGTCAATGATGGATGTAAGTTGGTCAGTAGTGGAGGTAGATTGTCAGTAGTGGATATAGGTTAGTCAGTAGTAGGTGAAGGTTATCAGTATTAGGTGAGAGGTGTCAGCAGTGGATGTAGGTTGATCAGTAGTGGATGCAGGTTGGTTCAGTAGTGTATGCATGCTGGTCAGTAGTGGATGTATGTCGGTCAGTGGTAGGTGAGGGTTGTCAGTGGTGTATACATGCTGGTCAGTATTGGATGTAGGTTGGTCAGTAGTGGTTGCAGGTTGATCAGTAGTGTATGTATGCTAGTCAGTAGTGGACGTAGTTTGTTCAGTAGTGGATACATATTGGTCAGTAGTGAATGCATGCTGGTCAGTAGTGGTTGTAAAGTTGGTCAGTAGTGGATGCAGGATGGTCAGTAGTGTATGTATGCTGGTCGGTGGTGGTTGTAGGTTAGTCAGTAGTGTATGCATGCTGGTCGGTGGTGGTTGTAGGTTGGTCAGTCGTGGATACAGGTTGGTCAGTAGTGTATACATGTTGCTCAGTAGTTGCTGTATGTTGGTCAGTAATGGCTGTAGGTTGGTCAGTAGTGAATGTAGGTTGGTCAGTAGTGTATGCATGCTGGTCGGTAGTGGTTGTAGGTTGGTCAGTAGTGGATACAGGTTGGTCAGTAGTGTATACATGTTGCTCAGTAGTTGCTGTATGTTGGTCAGTAGTGAATGTAGGTTGGTCAGTAGTGTATGCATGCTGGTCAGTAGTGGCTGTAGGTTGGTCAGTAGTGAATGTAGGTTGGTCAGTAGTGTATGCATGCTGGTCAGTAGTGGCTGTAGGTTGGTCAGTAGTGAATGTAGGTTGGTCAGTAGTGGATATATGTTGTTCAGTAGTGGATATAGGTATGTCAGTTGGTGATGCAGGCGTGTCAGTAGTAGGTGACAGTTGTATGAAGTGGATGTATGTTGATCAGTAGTGGATTTAGGTTTGTCAGTTGGGGATGTTAGTTTGTCAGTATTAGATGCAGGATTGTCAATAGTAGGTAAAGGCTGTCAGTAGACGATGCAGGTTGGTCAGTAGTGGATGCCGGGTGGTCAGTAGTAGGTACAGGGTTGTCAGTGGTATATGCATGTTGGTCAGTAGTGGGCGTAAGTTGATCAATAGTGGATATAGGTTGATCGGTAGTGGATGTAGTGGATGCAGGTTTGTCAGTAGTGGATACATGCTGGTCAGTAGTGGATGAAGATTTGTCAGTAGTGGTTGCAGTTTGGTCAGTAATGAATGCATGCTGGTCAGTAGTGGATGCATGTTTGTCAGTAGTGGATGAAGGGTTCTCATGTTGTGAGGGTTGTCAGTGGTATATGCATGCTGGTCAGATATGGACGTAGGCTGGTCCGTAGTGGATGTAGGTTGGTCAGTAGTGAATGCAGGTTGATCAGAAGGAGGTGAAAGTTGTCAATGGTTGATGTAGGTTAGTCAGTAGTGGGTGCAGGTTGATCAGTGATGGATGTAAGTTGGTCAGTAGTGGGTGTAGGTTTGTCAGTAGTGGATGTAGATTTGTCAGTAGTGGATACAGGTTGGTCAGTAGTAAATGAAGGTTGTCAGTATTAAGTGAGAGGTGTCAGCAGTTGATGTAGGTTGGTCAGTAGTGGATGTAAGTTGGTCAGTAGTGGGTGTAGATTTGTCAGTAGTGGATACAGGTTGGTCAGTAGTAGGTGAAGGTTGTCAGTATTAAAGGTGTCAGCAGTTGATGTAGGTGGGTCAGTAGTGGATGCAGGTTTGTCAGTTGTGTATGCATGCTGGTCAGTAGTGGATGTAGGTTGGTCAGTGGTATGTGGGGGTTGTCAGTGGTATATGCATGCTGGTCAGATATGGACGTAGACTGGTCAGTAGTGGATGTAGGTTGGTCAGTACTGAATGCAGGTTGATCAGTAGGAGGTGAAAATTGTCAATGGTGGATGTAGGTTAGTCAGTAGTGGGTGCAGGTTGGTCAGTGATGGATGTAAGTTGGTCAGTAGTGGGTGTAGGTTTGTCAGTAGTAGATGCAGGTTTGTCAGTTGTGTATGCATGCTGGTCAGTAGTGGATGTAGGTTGGTCAGTGGTATATGGGGGTTGTCAGTGGTGTAAACATGCTGGTCAGTATTGGATGTAGGTTGGTCAGTAGTGGATATAGGTATGTCAGTTGGGGATGTAGGTGTGCCCGTAATAGATGCAAGGTTGTCAGTAGTAGGTGAGAGTTGTATGAAGTGGATGTAGGTTGGTCAGTATGTAGGTGGGTCAGTAGTGGATGTAGCTTGATCAGTAGCGGATGTAGGCTGATCAGTAGTGGATGTAGGTTGATCAGTAGTGGATGTAGGCTGATCAGTAGTGGATGTAGGTTGATCAGTAGTGGATATAGGCTGATCAGTAGTGGATGTAGCTTGATCAGTAGTGGATGTAGGCTGATCAGTAGTGGATGTAGGCTGATCAGTAGTGGATGTAGCTTTATCAGTAGTGGATGTAGGCTGATCAGTAGCGGATGTAGGCTGATCAGTAGTGGATGTAGGTTGGTCAGTAGTGGATGTAGGTTGATCAGTAGTGGATGTAGGCTGATCAGTAGCGGATGTAGGCTGATCAGTAGTGGATGTAGGTTGGTCAGTAGTGGATGTAGGTTGATCAGTAGTGGATGTAGGCTGATCAGTAGTGGATGTAGGCTGATCAGTAGTGGATGTAGGTTGGTCAGTAGTGGATGTAGGTTGGTCGGTAGTGGATGCAGGTTGGTCAGTAGTAGATGAGGTTTGCCAGTGGTATATGCATGCTGGTCAGTAGCGGATACAGGTTGGTCAGTAGTGGTTGTAGGTTGGTCAGTAGTTGATGCAGGCTGGTCAGTAGTAGGCGAGACGTTTCAGTAGTAGATGCAGGTTGGTCAGTAGTGGATGCAGGTTGGTCAGTAGTGGTTGTAGGTTGGTCAGTAGTTGATGCAGGTTGGTCAGTAGTGGGTGAGAGTTTTCAGTGGTATATGCATGCTGGTCAGTAGAGGCCGTAGGTCGGTAAGTAGTGTATGTATGTTGGTCAGTAGTGCATGTAGTTTTGTTCTTTGGGGATGAAGCCTTGTCTGTAGTGAATGCAGGTTGGTCAGTACTGGTTTTCGAACTTGCCCGAGCTTTTATTGATATAAAAGACCATGCCAGAGATTGGAAAAAAAGAAACAACGCTCTTCTTCCTAACAATGGCTATTATTACAGATGATGGGGTCAAGATAGAATGTTAGATATGACTGGTTTCCTTCCTTTTTTTCGATATTTTATTGCAATAAACATTCTGGACAAGTCTGATAAACATAAAGAAGAGGTCAAAGAGGCCCTGTTTTGGCCTGTGGACGCTAACAATAGGTATTATAACAGCGATGGATAGAGTGTGAGATATGGCTGGTTTTCAAGTTTTTCCTAGCTTTTTTTAAACGCTCGGACCTTGAGTGTTAATAAAGCAGAACATAGTTTGTTTCATTCATTTTAGTGCCAAAACAGTTGTTCTCTCATTGTGTTTACTGGTAATTGATTTTGTTCAAGCAGTTCTTGATATACACTCTATGAATATCAGATCAAACATGAAGGAGTTACATTGAGTGTTGACACAATGTTTAATTCAAGAGCCATAACTCTGCAGTTTCTTGACCGACATGGCCAGTTTTTTTAATGTGTCCACACTTCTATAACCGAGATAACTTCATAAAATAAAACAGATTACCACGAGGAGTGGGGGTGGAGGGGGCACACTCACATGTTGCTGCTTCTGCTCAATTTGATTGGTTATTGAACTAAAAAATAACGCTTACCGGGTTACTGCAAGTAAAATAAAACAAAACAGAAAACAACAACACATAATTAAGAATATAAAACAGATTTCTGTTTTTTGATAACATTACAACAGGTTTAGACACTCACTCGTATCATATCTTTATTGGAAAACAAAAATAGCATTTTGTCTGTTTTGTTTACCTCTATAAAATTTGAATACACAGATAAGGATTTATCAAATAAGGTTTTTCTAATATCATAATATACAGCACATTTTAAAATAGCATGCATCTCGTCCTCAACCTTGTGAATCAATAATTTCATATCGGCCTGTTTCCATTCTCAACGGAGCCACAACACACCCAAACGTTGTAAATGTAGCTCTGTGCTGTAAAGGCAATATGAGTATGAATAAGGTTTAACTGATCGTAAATTAGGACAATATCGTCAGCGTATAATAATATGCACGCTTTTTCATCTTCATATCCAGCTCTGATACTTTCCACAGGTATTTTATTTTTAAATCCAATCATTAATAAACAAGTTAAGAAGTATAGGAGACAGCGGACAGCCTTGCCATTGAAGTACGGTTATAAACATTGTGTACGAGGGTGCTTCAAAAAGTTCTGTCACTAGGCATATGTCCTTTGAACTGGATATTACACTGAGATAAACTAGTGTATGTATAGTACTACTGGGTTCGCTGTCTTAAATTCCACACAAAAAATTAAAATTTCCGGTTATTTATACCCCTGAATTACCTCCCCCTACCACACCTTTTGGATACTGGCATCTTTGAAAATGTCCTTGTTAGAAAACGTTGTAAAAATTATTTGAATAATTCTTTGCTTTTAAATATTCTTGTACGCCATCTGTTGTTATTCGCCCATAATCCATAAAAGTTATTGTCGAGAATTCGGAAAGGTCTTGCTGCAAACCAGATATGAGTGAATGCATATCCCTTAACTTTAGCAGAAATAACACTGATTTTCTTCAATCTGTTTGCGGAAATGTTATAATATCTTTTAAATGTCGTAATTATTCTCATAGTATTAATATGTTTCCATATTTTTTTACAAATCCTAGTCCTTAAGTGGCGTCCGTGGCCGAGTGGTTAACGTCTCTGACTTGAAATCTCTTGCCCCTCATCGCTGTAGGTTCGATCCCTCAGGGCCCTATGAATCTTTATGTGAGGAAGCTATCCAGCTGGCATGCGGAACGTCGGTGGTTCTACCCAGGTGCCCGCCCGTGCACGAAAATTGCCCGGAGGGGCACCTGGGGTCTTCCTCCACCAGTGGAAGCTGGAAAGTCGCCATTTGACCTTAGCTGTTGGTGCGACTATAAAAATCCAATTCAAATCAATTCAATCATATTCAACACATTATTGTAGAATTTTGTACAATGTTTAGTAAAAATATTGATCATCCAAAAGGGCTATTTCAGAAGACTGCCCTTCCATTTAGTGCCCATTTATCATTAAATTAATTTTACACGTTAGTTAAAAATGTTAATTTCTAAAACAATGCCTTTTCATCTACCATGCTTACATTCTGAATCTTGTAATGCACATATATAACTGGTAATGTATGAGAAATTTCAAAGGTCTTCGACAAGTACTTAAAGAGAAATAGGCATTTAAAAAAAGTAACAATTAACATACCTGAAAAAACTCAGGACGAAAATGCCTCAGTATGTATAAGTGATGTGTATTAAATGTTCCATAACTGTCATCACACAAAAGATACAGCATTCATTTTACCATCAGTGGAATGGTATTGAAACTCTCTTTCATTTGGTGCCAAACATTAACACTCACAACGAGCACATAATTGTTAAAACGCGTTAGTGACAGAACTTATTGAATGACCCTCGTACATGATAAACATGAAGTGTACATGTACATGACACAATTTTGGTGTGGCTCAGTCAATGCCATGCACAGTTATTACCCTTGATCTTACTTAAAAAAAAATGTGCGGGGTATTTATCACCTTCAGTGATAGTTCTAGTTTATTCCGTAAATATTATTATAGTAAGTACGGTTATATCAATACAACACAAGCCAGGTTTTACGCAAGCGTAAAATAGCTGCCGAGAGACAAGAAGTTAACATAATAATATATCAAGTCACGGGTGTTAAAACAATATTGAAAAAAATAAATGTTGTCACGGAGACATAAACACGCCACGACCGTTTTTTCTTACATTCTTTCCGATTTTTACCACCAGTTCTTCCTACCAGGCATTTTAAATCAATGTGGGCGACCTCGCTTCTTTCTGTCCAAAAACCTTACATATTGATTAGAATTTTGAAATTTAACGAGGAGTTCCGGTTCCACTTGTTTTGTTTGTATGACGTAACGTCGTCTTCGATGATGTAACGTCGTCTTGGCGTTCTCGTGCAAATTGGTGTAAAAAGGCGTGAATCATTAGAAATATTAATAAAATATCATTTTGAATTATGTAATATATAGAAGTGTTTTTGAGATACTGAAAATATCTCCCGAGGTAGAGAAATGGCCCCGATATAAGAACGAGTGCGGAGCACGAGTTCTTATATCGAGGCCATTTTTCTAGCGATGTATCTATATATCGACCGAACCTAAAATTTGAAAATTTTGAATTTTGAATTTTTGAATTCTGAAATTTTGAATTTTGAATTTAGAATTTTGACATTTAGAAATTTTGAATTTTTGAAATTTTGGAATTTTGAATTTTGAATTTTGAATTTTGAATCTTGAAATTTTGAATTTTGAAATTTTGAAATTTTGAATATTGAATATATTTTGAATTTTTAATATTCATGGAAATTGAATTTTTCATACTTATTTTTCACAGGTCAATATACAAAAGTCAATATACGTTTTTCAGGTCAATATATAGAGTTTAATAACCAGTGTTTTTGAGATACGGGAAATATCTCCCGAGGTAGAGAAATGGCCCCGATATAAGAACGAATTAATGATTCATGGCTTTTTACACCAGTTTGCACGAGAACGCCAAGACGACGTAACGTCGACGTTACGTCATACAAACAAAACAAGTTGAACCGGCACTCTTCGTTACTTTCCGTAATCGTTATTCCCTTGTGGCGGAATCTGACGACGACGTCCGTAAAACAATCGGAACGTCATTTGGCGTTCCCGCCATTGGCGGAAAAGCCGAGCAATGTTCCGTACTGGGAAATATCTAGTCTGGTACCCTTCCCCTACTGCGCTCGCTACTCTCTCTTCGAGCGCAGTAGGGGAAGGGTACCAGACTAGGAAATATCTCCCAGTAGAGCAAACGAGTAGATATACCTTTACTATTCCCAGTATTTCCTATACAAATCACAGACAAATATGTAATATACCTTTTTATTTTTAATCATGTGATCAACTTTTAACCAATTGTATTCATTGAATAATTAGATTTAAAGGGGTTGATGCACTATTTTCAAACACAGTTTATCTTAAAGGGCTCTGAAAAACTTGAAAAAAGCTGAAAGAATTATCAAAATGCCATGAAAAAAAAAGGAGATATGACCTATTCAAAATTTGCAAAGAACATAAATGGAGGCGGCCATCTTTGAACGATGACGTCATCGCGCCGTTTTACCATATATGGCATATTGATAAAATGTCTTTTAAAGCAAAGAAAATCACTGCAGATGAAAAATAATACTAAAATGTATGCATTTTACATCTTTATATTTATTTTTAATCAATTTGCAGTGGTTTTCTTTGCTTTAAAATACATTTTGTCAATATGCCTTATATGGTAAAACGGCGCGATGACGTCATCGTTCAAAGATGGCCGCCTCCATTTATGTTCTTTGCAAATTTTCAATAGGTCATATCTCCTTTATTTTTCATGGCATTTTGATAATTCTTTCAGCTTTTTTCAAGTTTTTCAGAGCCCTTTAAAATAAGCTGTGTTTGAAAATAGTGCATCAACCCCTTTAATAATAAAAACCAATGAAAATTAAAAAAAAAAAAAGAAAAAAAAAAGAAGGGAAATCAGCAGGCTTGAACCCTACCTTCATGAGGCTTCTGAATGTTTCATCGCTAATAAATGATTTCAGTAGACTGGTTTACGAAAACGTCATTTCAGCTTTTTCAGACGAGTTCTCTAGGAATTAAAGTTGTAAAGGATGTTTATAGCTGAAAAACTCAAAGAAACTGTTCATTACTACCTTACCATGTGCAATTACTAAAGCTAAATAATCGACGAAGTATATGCTTATACAAAGCATTGATCAATGTATCAGATAGTCGATTGTAAAATGAATACCGATAAACAATGTGCAGTACACTGTACACGTCATTGTTGTAAATATCCAAGCATGTAACCTGATACGTACCCTGTTTAATGTGTGTAACTTTTTAAACACTATTTGTATAACAAAATAGATTTTACATTCACGTTTACGATCAAATGACAATTTTAAAATCCTTTAACTGATAAAAAGTGGTAGTAGAGGAAATAGGTAGAAGCCCTAGAAGGCATTCGAAACATTGGAAATGGTTTCAAAAGTCTTAAAAAAACAGCTGACAATTGTGAAATAGGCTCTGCATTACACCACGCTATGTCATACCACTCTCCACAAGTCGAACCCATCACCTACCAGGAACGTAGCCAGGTGGAGCCTAGGTGGTATATACAATGAGGACCTATTACAGTTTTTGATTAGCATTACCACTGTGGGTACACTCAGCACTACCGAATCCCGTTGCAGCACAGGTCTTAATCAACAAATGTAAACATTGTGAAACAAATGGCTCTAAAGTCAACATGTCATTTTATTCTAGTTAATTCAAAACATTACATGTATATTGACGACTGGTACCGTTGGAGGCAGATGATTTGAATGATGTTTGTGCAAAATGTAGCTTTTAGACTTTTTACAATTGATACACATGTTTCAGTAAAGTAATAAATAAAAATGTTATGGTTTAATCTTAGTCATGGACCGGGCTCCTGACATGTGCACCACGGTAATAAGCGAACGCTAGTGCGTCGTCTGCTAACGCTGTAAAATGAATAGGAAACAGCGCCAAACTAGTGCTGTAAGGTACCGACCATTTTGATTTCTGGGGGGGGCCTGGGATTTTTTTTGAAAAAATATTCTGGCCCTTGAATTGCTGAAAAAAAATATCCTGGCTCTGACTTGAAGGGAAAAAAATAAACAGTCCCTCAGATTGTTGGAAAAAAATAATCTGGCTCTGAGTCCAATTAGAGGAAAAAAATCTGGCTCCATCTTCAGTCAATAAGATAAATGTAGATCTACTTCATCAGCCACTGGATTCAACATGGATATGTTTAACCACAATCTGGCTACATCCACAACTTCTGCTCAGAAGTTTATTGAAATCTCAAGTTGAAATGAGTTGTAGAAGACAGTGGTAGTATTCATGGTTGTAATAAATGTGATGTGCATAGATCATGGTAGTAATACATGTGGTATACATTAGTCATGGCAGTTATAAATGTAGTAGGCCTATACACTGGCAATGGTGGCAGTAAATGTGTTGTATAAAGTGTTATAAAGTGATCATGGTAGTAATTTGGTATACATTGATCATGGTAGTAATGAACATGATATTCATGGTTATAATTAATGTGGTATACACACATAAGTCATGGTTGTTATAAGGCCATTATTTTTTGATAATTTGTTTTATGAACCCTCCTACAACAAAACGAAATTAGTTTTGTTTTATTTTTCCCTTCCTCCTACAGCTAATATTGCAATCCTGTGAGGGTGACAGTGAACATTTGTCAACCTTCTATAAGGTGATCTATTTTATTAAATTTATACTGAAAAACATGTTTGAAAAAGATATTTGGTTCTGCTAAATTTTCCTTTGAAATACATGGTCACTTCTCTCTGTTCAAAATCTCTATTCTCAGCACCTAGAAAACGTTTTTTTGCGGATGGTTCTTTATGTTCTTTCGGAATCTTCAGCTGTGATTTCACGAGTAAACTTTCAGTCATCTTCAGAAAGTTGTGCAAACTGTGTCAGCCATTTTAGTAAATGTTCACTGATTTTCATTTGTGTATGTAGACATACACTTTTCAGCATTGGAAATCCCAATACATAATTATAAACTTGCTTTGACTTCACAATCATAAGACAGTATTATACAGGGGTGACATTACAAAAAAATACTATCATTCAGAGACTCACTCCACATTACAAATGATATGCGATGTTACAAAAATGGGAAAATAACAAGTCTTTGAACATTAAACATGTATGAATGACATAAGGTATATTATTAATAAATATGGTATCAAGTGGTCATGGTAGTAATAAATGTAGTATGCATAGCTCATGGTAGTAATACATGGGGTATTCAGTGGTCATGGTAATAATGAATGGGGTATTCAGTGGTCATGGTAGTAATAAATGTGGTATTTAGTCTTTGGTTTATTCTCTTGTTGCTCTGGCTTCTGCCAAGTCATTGAGTACCTTCATTGTGGCTTTCTAGGATATTGTTTTTTTGTATTATATTTACACGAGCATATTTGTGTTTTACTTATATTGCCTACTGATGCTGCCTTGTTGGTAAGAGATTAAATCATGGCGGGGATTTCTTTATTTACACTGTCCTGTTTTAATGGGTTGACAGTAGGGTAAGTGTGAGGTTTGGTGCACCCTAGAACCGGTTTAAAACACCAGTGGCCTACTTTGCCACTGACCGTTCCAAGGCAGTAGCCCTATTGTCAACCTTTTTGTGTTTGTGATGTCGTTTGCATTTTTTATTACTTTTGCCTTTTCGTTTGTCTGTTTGCGTGTTTGTTTTTGTGCTTTGTGGTTGACTATCGTCCTTGAATGCTGCTTTCCCTGTCCGATATTTTTATCCTTCTTTAATAGTAGTCATGGTAGTACTAAATGTGATATACAGTGGTCATGATAGTAATACTTGCAATATGCAGTGGTCATGGTAGTAGAAAATGAGGTAAAGCAAAAGAGTAGCCATGAATGTGATGTACTTTGGGCATGTTAGTAATCAATGTAGTATGCAGTGGTCATGATAGTATTACAATACAAGGGTACTGCATGGTACTTATGCGATGGGCTTTGTGAATATCATCAACAAGTAAATGGACTTAAGAAGCAGCTTAAGCCACATGCAATGCCAGGTTACAGACAAAGCTATGCGCTATATGCCAGTGTTAGTAAGAATGGTATGGAACATGGTAGTCATTGCCCAGTACAAAACGATCCCCTACCAAACAAAACATCCAATCAATTCATAATTCAGAAGAGCAAAAGGGGGCTCACATAGAAAGCAGACAAGTACAAGCATAACTAAATATTAACACCAGCACATGAAGTTCTATCCACCAAATATGGAAAGATCCATATTAAACAAAATAGCTGTCGAAAGGACAGCATTCTCCACTATTCAAGGTCAATTTTAAACAAGGTCACTGACACTTCTGTCTCACCAATCATGGTGCCAGTTCATTCACAAGGTCAATTCTTAATTGTGGAGGTTAATAGGAGGTGGCGACTGAGGTAGGGTGTAGGGGTGCGGGGTGGGGGTGGTCAGTAAACATATATACCAAATATCAAAGCAAGACCTTCAATACCCCAGAAAGAATATGAACTTGAAGAGGGTGGGGAGGGGAAGTGAAGTGTTACTGAATAGGGAAAAAAACACAGAAATAATATAATATTTTCATTGGAGATGGGGGTTGAGAGGAGGGTGTTGGGAAGGGGATGGAAGAGAACATGATGGATGCAGACATGGTAACTGAAGAATAGAATAAATATTTGTCTGTCTGGGGAAGGTGTGGGGTTTATGGGGCTAATGATATATACAGGCTTGCCATTGTTATTGGATGTATGTAGTGGTTTCATTGAAATATATGAAGCTGCTTAAAAAAACTTTAATTCAAACTCTAAGTTGAAAAAGAAAATATCATCTGGCTAAAATGAAATAAAAAGTTATGAAACATGGTTGTGTCTGTAAGTGATGACACTTGTCAAGCTCCTTTGGCTGAGATATATGGCTAGTGGGTATTGAAATAAATGGACTTGCCAACAAATAAAATAAAAGCAATTCTAAGTTGAAAATTATAGGCTACACATTTTCTAAAATACAATACAGAAAATATTTATCCAGATAAAGGGCCATAATTTTGCTAAAATGCAATAGAGTGTCTGCTAGCATTCATGCTTTACTGAAGTTGTATTAATAATTAACAATCACCTATTGAAATAAAGGACTTGCCTAAAAACTTTAATCAGCATTTTAAAGTCGAACAAAAAAACATAACTTTGCTTAAATGCAATACAGAGTTAGTATGGAACATGTGTCTACTAGTGCCTTTGATATTCCAAGCTTTACTGAAGTTTTGTTGATGTACGACTTTAAGTTGTTAAAATAAATGGACTTTGTCAAAAAAGAACTTTAACCAGAAATTCAAAGTAATAAAAAAAACATGCTTTTGCTTAAATGCCAAACAGAGTTATGGAACATGTGTCTACCAGTGTCCCTGATGGTACTGATGACATATTTCAAGTTTCACTGACCAGTGGTTGCTGAAATAACAGGACTTGGCTAACAACTGAAAACCAGCCTGACGACGCAGACGTTGAGTAGATCTACAACAGCTCTTCTTATTCTACGAATAGTAAAACTTAAAAAAAAATATTCTGGCTTTCAAGTTCACGAAAAAAAAAAATCTGGCCAATGTATTAGGCGAAAAAAAAATCCCGGCTTTCAAGAAATGAAAAAAAAATATTCCGGCTCGAAGGAAAATCCCAGGCCCCCCCCCCCCGAGATCAAAATGGTCGGTCCCTAACGTGATTCATTTCAATAGGTGCGGGGTTTACCTACACCGATAACTATATTAAATATACTACTCAAAATTTGCTAAGGATAACTTTTTGTGAAATTGTTGAAGTATCAATGAAATTAATATCGTTATTATGAATTAATTTCTAATAAAATTATGAAGTGATCCTTAGCAAATGTGAGTAGTATAGTATCTAAGATTAACATGTATAAAACTTTGTACTTTTCTATTTGAAGAAAAATAAACATTATTTTATTTTATTTAGAACATAAATAAAACCAAAATTAGCAGGTATAAAAAGTTAAAACAGGAAATGTAGCATTCACAGAACACAGTCAATCAAAAACACGCAATCAAAACAAACAACAATTCCAACAATTCAAAGGAAAACGAGAAGCAAAGAATGAAACACAACACATTATCATCCCAATAAAACGGAACAGTGTAAATAATGAAATCCCGCCAGACCTCTAACAAGCCAGGCAACATTCATAGGCAAAATAAGTAGAACATAAATATGATCATGTATATATAAACAAATAAACAAAAGCCTAGAAAGCCACAAAGCTAGGACTCAATGACTTGACAGAAGCAGAGCAACAAGGGAAAAACACTAAGGGCACAACAAGCCAAGATTGAAGATTACCATCCCTTTCGGAATTTATTTAGACGTCATCATAGGTTCACAATATGTCCAGCCATAACAAAGTCAAAGAGGAAAGCATTATGGCGAACTGTATATGGGCCAACTGCTAAAAATGCAGTGCGTCGCAAAATTATAGGGTCATTACCTCTTTGGATACATGTTCTAGCAAGTTTTATAAAGGTTTATGTTCCGGTTAACGTTCTAGCAAATTTTGTATGGAAGTGATATCTCGTGAACAAGAATATAACGAAGGTTCACATTTTTCACTCATGGCGTTTAGTAAAACAGAAAATTAACGAAATTGCTT
This sequence comes from Cyrtodaria siliqua, assembly GCA_037043455.1. Classification (NCBI taxonomy): domain Eukaryota; kingdom Metazoa; phylum Mollusca; class Bivalvia; order Adapedonta; family Hiatellidae; genus Cyrtodaria; species Cyrtodaria siliqua. The sequence goes on along the minus strand of JAWPHD010004548.1, from coordinate 5,980 downwards.
TATAGTTCTTTTGCAAATTTAGTTATCTTCCGCTGGTGAAACTTAACGCTAAATGTTAAATGTCAATAATGTTGTCTGACGTATGTAATTAACATAATAAATAATGCTATAATGGCCGGAACAATTTAAACTTCCGGAATGAGACATACACACAAATATATTCACCCGTTTTAGTTAAGTGACATTTCTCAAAAAATATAAGTACTAAACAGACTACGTTTATATGTTCAACTGATCTGAAAGAAAGAAAGAAAGAAAGAAAGAAAGAAAGAAAGAAAGAAAGAAGAAAGAAAGAAAGAAATTTGAAAGAAAGAAAAGAAAGAAAGAAAGAAAGAAAGAAAGAAAGAAAGAAAGAAAGAAAGAAAAAAAGAAGAAGATAATTAACTAATTAAGTAATTAATTAATATATAAAATAAATAAATATATATATTTATTATATACCTATCAATAATATATACATAGTACCTTCATTTTCTGACAATGGAATACAACATCCTGTATCACACTACAGGTTATCACTATGCTACTAAAAATAGAATTAGTATCACTATCTTACTAAAAATAGAACAGCGGTTTTTCCAATGATTCAAGCAAGTTTTACGCCACTATGCGCGAGAACGTCAAGACGACGTTACGTCATACAAACAAAACAAGTAGATCAGACCAATGAACACCAACACATTTAAAACTACATACATTTTCCCGCTTCAATTTATCCAGAAATAATATGCTTTATTGAATGTGTATGCAATAGCAATGAAATATGTCTATGTTAATGAATTGTAAGAGGTATATAATAAAAGGATCATTACTAGAGTAACATGTTCTGGAAGTGTGTATCACCTCTCGTAGGTAAATGACAGATCAGGATCACACTCGAGGCTCCGCCTCTCGTGTGATCCTTGATCTGGCATTGACCTACTCGAGGTGATACAAACTTCCAGAACCCGTTACTCTAGTAATAATCCTATTATATCACTATCGGTATAAATTAAGTCAGAAAAAGTATAAGATTCTAAAATATATTCCTACCTAAATCTGTAATGACGTCTGCTCTTCATGAAGGTATTCTTTGAAATTATCCGACAGGTGGCGTTCATGGTACAGTTATATATAGCATATATTGGTTGATGTAACTACCGTATGTTCTCTAATAAATGCCCTTACTCTTGTACTCTTAATACTATTGGCCATTTCCGTGATCAACATGCGAACATAATGCAAGGCCGTTATATGCCTCCCTTTAATATATAGTACGTCTCTAGAATAATGTATGTTAATCTTTTTGTTTGTTTTTTAGCGGAATAACTTCTTTATATTCAGCAGAGTTCTATCTCAACTCAACTGCCTTATTGAAGGCCGTATTTGTAATGAAGGCAGTATGACAGCAACTTAAACTCGCCCTAAAGTTTGAAAATATATTTCGTTCGATCTAATATGCATGCCATTATTTCCGAGGACGGTTCAGGTGTAGTACACCTATGTCTCTTTTTTGATTCGAAAAGGCGAAACCAAAAAAAATGACAGAAAACTTTGAAACTTGTCATACATGTTCATCATCACGACACAATCATAAGTGACAAGCACCGTACTGACTGTCTGCATTTTATTAGAATTATCCCCCTTTTCCACTTAGACTTGTACAGTCATTCCAAACACCTATTGGCAAAGTAAATTGAAACTTGGCATACATGTTTATCATATGTGTTACAAGCACCATAACTTTTATCAGATCTTTCTCCTCCTTTTCATTTCACAGATGTTTGTGGTAAAAGTCAGCAATTCGCAATCCGACGTTCGCACCAGTATTGGTGCTTCTGGTTCTTTGTTGAAATAATGTAACTATGTTAATCGTTTGTATTTCTAGACGTAATAACAATTTATAATAGGATAAATCCTGACATACTTTGGACACAGAATAATCGTGAACGCTCGGCCAATTCCGTCATTCTTCGGGGTCCCGCCTCGTGTGTATCGCTGCGCTTCGGTAAGTTCAACGTCTTGACATTTTGATCGCCGGAAGGCACAGAAAATAGTGCACTATTGCTATGAAAACGATATGGCCGCTATTACTATTGATGGAGCAATCGGCTGAATAACATTGCAACATTTGGATGATAACTTTGATTTTGAATGCAAATTTGTTTTGGCGGGAATCTTAGGCGCGATGACCTAACCAATATGGAAACCTGCGTATTGCATTCGATTAATGCTGAAAAGCAGTGTACGAGATTTTTTGCGAGATCACACGATGTCTTATAAGATTATTATAATAAGTACGGGTATATCAATACAACATAATCGACGAAGCGTATAGTCGATTTTAAAATGAATACGTTTAAGCAATATGAAACTTACACTCCCAAAATACGCCATTGTTGTACATATCAAAACATGCAACCTTATACGTACTCGTGTTAATGTGTGTAACTGCTTAAACACTATTTGTACAGCAAAATAAATTTCCCATTCAGCTCCGTTTACGATCAAAGGACACATTAAAATCCCTTAACTAATAATAAAAGTGGTAGTAGAAAGCATTCGAAACATTGAAAAAGGTTTCAAATGTCATAAAAACAACTGACGAATTGTGAAATAGACCCTGAATTACACTATGCTATGTCACACCACTCTCCTCAAGTCGAACCCATCACCTACCAGGGACGGAGCCAGGTGGAGGTGGTATATACAGTGAGGCCCTATTACAGTGTTTTGTTAATAGCATTACCACTATGGGTACACTCCGCACTACCGAATCCCGTTGCAGCACAGATCTTAATCAACAAATGTAAACATTGTGAAACAAATGGCTCTAAAATCAATATGTCATCTTTCTATTTAATTCGAAACATTACACTCATAATGTGATGATTGGTATTACAATTGATACACATGTTTCAGTAAAGTAATAAATAAAAGTGTTATGGTTTAATCTTAGCCATGGACCGGGCTCCTGTCATTTGCACCATGGTAATAAGCGAACGTTAATGCGTCATCTGCTAACGCTGGAAACGGAATAGGAAACGGCGCTAAACTAGTGATGTAACGGGAATTCATCTCATATGGGCCCTAGAACCACCATTATTGTTACGTACAGGGTTGTTAATGAAATTCCTACCCGAAAAAATAACCCAATTCCTGACTATGCTGGCCATATAACACACAACAATGTAGTATCAGGTCATGCCCAGTGCAACAACGGACCATGGGCCTTAGATGATTCGCTGACCTGCCTTTTTTCCCAAAATATTTTCCAAACTGAAACTAAACACTTTCTTTTGAATTCTGAGGTCAAAATAACGAAAGTACACGTCAAACTGTGCTTCACAAAAGGTAGTGCAGCATGTCCAGCTTACCTTCAATTTTTATGCGGTTTTCGCTAGAGCAAGTTAAATGTTTTCAGAAATAAAGGAAAACATTCAAGACATTACCAGCCCTGTGTCTTTCACCACTCCTATGCTTCAAAGTAACTTACTCAATAGTTTACCTGAGGGTACTTTGCGTTCCACCAGATTGGGTCAATGGTACCCCGGCCTAGCTAGCTCCATATCAGTAGCTGCGAGTTTACCTAACAGTGATTACTATATTAAACAGTATCTAAGGTTAACATATATAAAACTTTGTACTTTCCATTTAGAGAAAATAGAAAAACTTATTGTATTTAGAACAGAAATAAAACCAAATATATCAGGTATAAAAAGTTAAAACAGGAAATATAGCATTCCCAGAACACAGTCAACTAAAAACACGCCATCAAAACAAACAACAGTTCCAACAATTCAAAGGAAAACGAATAGCAAAGAATGACACACAATACACACAAAGGTGTTGACTATAGCGATACCGCATTGAAAAGTTCAGAGGACACAAGGTTCACCAATCCTCACTCTTACACTATTGTCATTCCAATAAAGACCACTAAACAAACTAAGAAACATTAAAACGGCATAATAAGTAGAAACATAAATAAGATCAGTGTATAGGTGTAAACATAAGAGAAATAAAAGCCTAGAAAGCTCACAAAGCAAGGACATCAATGTCTTGGCAGAACCCGAGCAACAAGAGGAAAAATACAGTTAAGGCACAACAAGGCAAGTTTGAAGCAACGTTTACAAACCTTTCAGAATTTATTTAGACTTTATCATTGGGTCTACTATATGTCCGTAATGACACAATTAAACAGGAAAGCTTAGTGGCGAACTATAAATGGGTCAACTTGCTAAACATGCAGTGCGTCTCAAATTATAGGTTCATAACCTCTTTTGACACATGTACCAGCTAATTTTGTGACAAATTATGTGTTGATAAACGTTCTAGCAAATTGTATGGAACTGATATCTCGCGAACACGATTAGTCATAATTTTGATAGAGCATTTGATAGAGCATCATCAAACCAACTGACCAATCAGTGGCATACTTAATACATTCTGTAGGTGAAAAACTCGGTCTTTATCCTTGATGTTCAACCAAGTTTACTGTTAAAATTAAGGTATCTACAGTGTAATGCTTTCAAAAACCCTGCATATTTCATGCACATTTATGCAAACTGATTCAATATATTGAATCTTTCAAAATCAAAATCTTGAAATTATCGTCTTTTTACTGGGCCAAAGATTTTTATTTACTATAGAACCTACTATAAGAATAATAAGATAAAATCTCAACATCTCTGTAATGAAAAAATATGAACAACAAAGTTTGTAAATCACGTCACAGCAGAAGTCATTTAACAAATACTTTTATATTATAAATATTTTAAAAGTAAATCAGGGTTAAGAATAATACAAATTTACAAACGTTTACCTACGTTGATGGAAACGGTAGATTTGTTGAGTAGGTTTTAGTTATACAAAGGTTACGGATATTAAAGTCTTAAACTCGACTACAAGCTCTAGGAAAACAAAAGTTGTGAAAAACAAAAACCCACTCGAAGTTATTTCGGGATGTGTGGATAATTAACAATGTCAAAACTGATATCATCTCTCTTGTTAAAATATTTATTTAATTTTCCTGAAAACATATCCTGGCCTTGAATTGTTGGAAAAAAATCCTGGCTCAGAAAACAACAACAGTCCCTCAAATTCTTAAAAAAAAATCCAGCCTTCTCTCATTCTTGGAAAAAAATAATCTGGCTGTGAGTCTAGTTAGAGCAAAAAAACTAATCTGACTCCTATCTACTCCTTTATTTACCACAATCTGGCTACATCCACAACTTCTGCTTAAGTTTATCAAAATCTCCAGTTGAAATGAGTTTTAATGACAGTGATATTATTCATGGTTGTAATAAATGTGATGTACGTAGATCATGGTAGTCATAAATGTGGTATTCATTAGTCATGGTAGTTATAAATGTGATAAATGTGGTATACACTTGGCAATGGTGGTAGTAAATGTGTTGTATAACGTGGTCATGGTAGTAATTTGGTATACATTGGTCATTGGTAGTAATAAATGTGAAATTCATATAAAGTCATGATTATAATTAATGGTGTATACATAAGTCTTGGTTGTAATAAGGCCATTATTTTCTTTTAATATAAATTCGTTTTACGAACCCTCCTACCACAAAACGAAATCAGGTATTTTATTTTTCCGTAGGGAATTTGATAGTTTATTGTTGTTTTTTTACCTCCTCCCAGATTTTAATAGAACATTTCATTCCCTCTTTCCAAATAAAATAATAAACAATTATGCTTTACCAATTGTTTCCCTTCCTCCTGCAGCAAGTCTCTGTCTTGATGGTTCGTAAAACAAATAATACAAAATAATGGCCTAATTTTGTTATACATTGGTCATGGTAGTATGTAAATATTGCAGTGAATATTGTCAACCTTCTGATTTTATTTATTTTATTATACTGAAAAATATGTTTGAAAAAGATATTTCGTTCTGCTAAATATTCCTTTGAATAAAACATGAGAAAACATTGTTACCTCTGTCTGTTCAAAATCACTATACTCAGCACCTAGAAAATAAATT